>MJUU01013573.1:88562-111621 GCA_002080025.1 Modiolus philippinarum | reverse complement strand
GAAATTCTAAAATCATAAATCCAACATCACGGCAATTCACAGCAACACGAATTGAGACAGTATGACAAAGACAAAACAAAGAAACAAAAATGAACAAGAACGCCACAAACCTAAAGCACTAGCAGTGTGAACCCCTATAAAAACTGAGGTATCATCAGGTGCTCCGGAAGGGTAAGCATGATCTGCTCCACGTAGTTGTACCGTGTCTCCCCTTTTCAATTCTGTAGCTCATTTACTTGCAGTTTGACGACTACATTGATTTTTAGCTCACCTTGCTATGCCAGGGTGAGCTTTTGCCATCACTTCGCGTCCATCATCTGTCCGTCCGTCTGTCATAAACTTTTCAGTCAAAGAAACCACTGAGCCGATTGCAAACAAACTTGGCCATAATAGTCATTGGATGGTCCCCTTTAAAAATTGTTTCCGTCAGGTCCATTGATTTTTAGCTCACCTGGCTATGCCAGGGTGAGCTTTTGCCATCACTTGGCGTCCATTATCTGTCCGTCCGTCTGTCATAAACTTTTCATTCAAAGATCTTCTCCTCTGAAACCACTGAGCCGATTGCAACCAAACTTGGCCATAATAGTCATTGGATGGTCCCCTTTAAAAATTGTATCCGTCAGGTCCGTACCTCATCCAAGATGGCTGCCAGCGGGAACATAGTTTTAACATTGGACCCTATGGGGAAAACTTTAGAAGATCTTCTCAGAAACTACCAGACCAATTATAACCAAACTTAGTCACAATGGCCCTTAGATGGCCCCTTCCAAAAAAAAAAGTATCCGGCATGTCCGTACCTCATCCAAGATGACCGCCAGTGGGAACATGGTTTTAACATTGGACCCTATGGAAAAGACATTCAAAGATCTTCTCAGAAACTACCAGTCCAATTATAACCAAACTTAGTCACAATGGTCCTTAGATGTTCCCTTCCAAAAAGGTATCCGGCAGGTCTGTACCTCATCCAAGATGGTCGCCAGCGGGAACATAGTTTTAACATTGGACCCTATGGAAAAGACATTCAAAGATCTTCTCAGAAACTACCAGTCCAATTATAACCAAACTGTCCAATTATAACCAAACTTAGTCACAGTCCCTTCAAAAAAGGTATCTGGCAGGTCCTCACCTCATCCAAGATGGTCGCAAGCTGGAACATAGTTTTTACATTGGCCCTATTGATTTTAAGGTGTTTCGGTTAACGGACTTCCAAATGTTTTGGTTTAATGTGCACTGATGGGACATTAGTTGTCGAAATGCGCATATGCAGAAAATAAATTTACAGTAACCTCGGTGTTTTGTTATTTAAGGGGAACCCCTGCTCATTTTTTAAAATATTTATTTGAATTGTGGTCTGAATGTTTTAATTTCAGCAATATGTATTACCTTGTTTACAAGGGGAACTCCTGCCCAAATTTTTTGAATGGTGTTCTGTTATGGGTTGTAATGGATGGTGGAGCTTTTGGTTGCCATGGAAACCAAACAAGAACACTGTAATTTTAGAAAAAATATTCTGCTCAATTTTATGTTTGTTTTTCCTTTTGGAAATGCCTTTTATCTATGTCAGCCATGGTTCAGGTGAGCGATACAGGCTCTTGAGAGCCTCTTGTTTACTGTTATAGCCATATATTGAAATTTTTCGTCAAGGATTTCTCAGCTTGTGTATGTAGTAATGATTTGATATTTTATCTGAAGCTTAAAAGTATCATGAGTTGTACCGTGTCCCCCTTTTCAAGTCCGCAACTCATCTGCTTCCTGTTTGACGATAACTTTGTTTTTTTCATTTTAGCCACAAATTGAAATTTTTCGTCGAGGATTTCTCAGATTGTGTGTGTAGTAATGAATTGATATTTGGTTTAAAGCTTTGATAAATAAATATAAATAAATAAATAAGTTTTATTTTAAGTCGGCAAGAAAAGTAACAATCAACATAAGCTCGCTATGAGCCTCTAATATGATGAGTTGCACTTTGTCTCCCCTTATCAAGTCTGTAACTCATCTACTTCCTGTTTGACGATAACTTTGATTTTTCCCCTTTATTTCTTGAGAGTAATTTACTTGTTTTGTATCCACACTTGTAATGTGTCCACACTTGTATTGCGTCCCCACACACTTAAATTTGCAATTTCCATATTTATTTAATTTATTATAAAATTTATTATAAAATAAATGATTTGTTTGAGATGGTCATGGAAATAAATAATTTTTCTAGGCGAAATCGCCCAAGCTCTCCCCCCCCCCCCCCCACTATGAAAATCAAATGGTCGCCCTCTAACATACAGAAAAAAATATACCTGTACGAACAACTAAAAACAAAATCAAATAAAGTATGTAGGATTTTAACTTTGCTGAAAACACCTACCCATGAAATAAACGAAATTTATACCCTACAAATATTTCCGGTTTTTCAGTGTTTCTGTCCTTATGGAGGTTTGATGCTCGTGTTTTAAGTGTTATATTTTCCAATTCCCTCGGTTTTATCCATTCCATGAATACCTTTTGTTTTCCATAATTTCCTTTTTGGTATCTTTGCGCATACGCAAAGATATCCAATGTTACCGAAGCTCCCCAGAAATATCGATCACTACTATTTCCGTATTCCAATACAAGAAAGAAGTCCCATTTTCACACCATAAACGTGTTATTTAAGACTTTCTTGTGCAAAAGAGAGCAACAGTAGTGCAGAAAAAAATCAACAAGTTGAAAGAAATCATTGGTATGAAAATATTACGAGGATTAATATTTTGCATGCGCGAATGTAAAAAGAACTGCCCTATTTTCTAAAAACGTAGAGTCAGGTCTCAGAATCCCTTATCAAAAGCCCACAAAACTATCGGATGACAGTGTTGTTACTATTTATGTACATTCCCAAGTATGCCAATTAAAATTATCTCGGCCGTATAAAAAAGTTTGCCTATACATAAGCTTAGTATGTATGGAATCGGCCATCACTACAAACAGTGGATCAGATCCTTTTTATTGAATCGGAGGCAGAAAGTGTCAGTAAATGGAGAGAGCTCAGACTGGAGGAATGTAACACCAGGAATTCCTCAAGGATCAGTTTTGGGTCCAGTATTATTTGTATTGTACATAAACGATCTACCTGACTCATTAAACCATAACAGCGAACCATATTTATATGCTGACGATACCAAAATATTCAAAGGAATCTACAGAGGTCAAGATTGTGAGGACCTACAGAAAGACATTCATGCCATGTATATCTGGTCAGAAACGTGGATGTTAAAATTCCATCCATATAAATGCAAAACAATGGGAATTGGATATATTGACCAACATAATTATAGTTTATTGACCAACATAATTATAGTTTAAAACCAGATCATAAACCCATGGATACCTCAATAGCGGAAAAAGATGTAGGAGTAACAATAGACAATAAATTATCATTTGAAAAACATATAACGGAGAAAGTGAATAAAGCAAACTCAATATTAGGAGTAATCCGCCGATCTTTTGAATACTTGATTCAAAAACATTCAGACTTCTATATGTTAGCTTAGTTAGACCCCCTCTAGAGTACGCCAATTCTATTTGGAATCCATATTTGAAGAAACACATAGATATGTTGGAAAATGTCCAAAGAAGAGCAACTAAATTAATCCCGGGGTTGTCAGAACTAGCTTATGGAGATAGATTAAAAAAGCTCAAATTGCCAACTTTACCATACAGAAGATCTCATGATCGAAGTTTATAAAATTGTTAGTGGCAAATGTGACCCAGAGGTTTCTGACATTTTCCATCAACAAAACCCGGCAAAAACAACAACACGAGGACACCAATATAAATTATTTAAGAGCAGAAGTAGGCTAAACATCAGAAAAAATTCTTTTTGTAATAGAGTTGTCAACACCTGGAATGATTTATCCGAAAATGTTGTGTCAGCAAACAATTTATTAACTTTCGGAAGACGTCTGGACAGATTCTGGATTATTACAACTATAGAGCATCAATCACCACTGGACCGGACATAATAAAATCAGACGAAGAAAATGAAGAGCTGCTGTTGCAGGCTAATGAGAGCCTTCTGGCAGAAGAGGATTTGTAAGCAAGTTTGCAGGACACGCGATGTTTTTAGTATGGGTTTGTTTACAAAAATCTTCGCATGCGCATGGTCGTGTAAAAAAATAAAAGTTTCTTTAATTATTTGGCGGGAAAATTTGAACTTGAATAGTCAAGGTTGGTATATATCTCACAATGGGAGGAACACGATGTCTTTACAATTTGTTTACAAATGTCTGCATATGCGTATGGTTGTGGTAAAAATAAAAGCTTCAGTAGCACTGTGAAAGGATAACATGATAATTGGACTAATTGATTAGTGTTGATTGAGACAGTCATTAGGACAGGTGTTGTTTATGCAGCAAGTAGTCAGCATTGACATCAACATATATTTTACTGTACTTTATGATTGGTTGAAATTAAAAATAATTAATTACATCTTTCTACAGTAAAATTTGTAAATTGTTATAACACTTAATATCTTCATAACAGAGCTGATTCATCATCTTAGATAATGAGATTGCACATATCACATTCATAGAAATGAAAGTTAATCTCAGTACGACTGATTATTTCAGAATAAGCCTGTACATGTGCAGGTACACCCTAATTATACCTCACGCAACTGGTATATAGTTTTGACTGGTCCGTCAGTCCGTCTGTCATCAAGTGGGTACATCATTTGTCCGGATAACTCCTACAGTTTTTAAGATAGGAAGTTTTTATTTTGCAGGCTGATTGTGCATATATCAAAGATGTGCATGCTACTTTGATTTGATTTTTGATCATTTTTAACAAAAATACACATTGATGAACTTTGTCATTTTTATGCATAATATTGCTTATAGAATACATCATTTGTCCGGATAACTCCTCCTACAGTTTTTAAGTTAGGAAGTTTTTATTTTGCAGGCTGATTGTGCATATATCATAGATGTGCATACCACTTTGATTTTGATTTCTGATCATTTTTGACAAAAATACACACTGATGAACTTTGTAATTTTTATGCATAATATTGCTTATAGGGTATATTATTTGTCCGGATAACTCTTCCTACAGTTTTTGAGTTAGGAAGTTTTTATTTTGCAGACTGATTGTGCATATATCATAGATGTGCATACTACTTTGATTTTGATTTTTGATCACTTTGACAAAATTACACATTTATGAACTTTGTCGTTTTTATGTATGATATTGCTTATAGGGTACTTTTTGAGTTCAATAATGCAGGATTTTCTGATATGTGGGGCGTGGGGTATGTGAACTTGCTCACTAAGGTTCTTTAATTCTTTACTGCTTCTGTTAATACTTTACATAAAATAAAACCTAGAGATTTATCAGTCTGGCCTCACTACAAGAGTGGAATACTAGAATACTAGCATTGTGAATCTAAAAGAAGAGAAATACAGCACTAATGTTGTAATATATTAAAAGAAAGAAAGCACCAGCTGTGTGAATATTGCAAAAAAAAACAACAACAAAAAAAAAACAAAAACAAAACAAAACAAAAAAATAAAAAAAAATCAAAAGAAAAATCAGCACTTTAAGTGTAAATGTTACAACTGGAATTGAGTACTAACTGTGCGAATCTATCAGCAGTGTGAGGCTAAATTCAGCTCTTGTAATGTGAATCTTATTAACAATAAGAATGGATCCATAGTAGTGAATCAAACAAAACAAATAAAGAATAAAGTACTTGTAGTGTAGATCTTACAACAAAAATAGAGCACTATCAGTAAATCTTAAAACACACATAGAGTAGTAATGTTAGGAATGTAACAACAAAAATATAGCACTACATGTAGCAGTGTCAATCCAACAACAGACACAAAGCGTTGACAGTATAAGCTGACAACAAAAATATAGAGCTAACAGCATGAATCTAACAACAGAAATAAAACACTACCAGTAAAAAGCTTACAACAAAAAATATAGCACCAGCATTATGAAACCAACAATAAAACTTACAACAACAATAGAGCATAAGCAATGAAAATCTAACAATACAAATTAATAGTGTGGATCTATAAACCAAAATATGGCACCTGTAGAATAACCCATGCAACAAAAAATAAAGCGCTAGCCATGTGCATCTAAAAACAAAAAAGTTCACTCGTAGTGTGAATCTTTTAACAAGAATAGAGCACGTTTATTGTTAATCTAACAACAAAAGTAGCGTACAATTAAAAAGGGCACTATCACTAAATTTTACAACACAAAAAGAGAATTAAATAGGGAATCTTACAACAAAAATATAGCACTATCAGTATGAATTCAACAACAGAAATAAAGCACTACAGTGTAAAGCTATCAACAAAAATAGAGCACTAGCAGTGTAAATCTAACAACCGAAATAAAGCACTACTGTGTAAAGCTACATGTATCAACAAAAATATAGCACTGGCAGTGTGAATCTAACAACAGAAATAAAGCAATACAGTGCAAATCTAACAATAAAATACGTAACTATCAGTTTGGTTCTATAAACCAAAACAGGGCACGGGAGGTATGACCATAACAACAAAAACAAAGTACTAGCCATGTGAATCTAAAAACAAAAATGTAGCACTTGTAGTGTTATCTTACCAACAAAAATAGAGCACTAGCGTAGTGAAGCTTATAACAGAAGTAAACCACTAGCAGCGTGATTCTAACGACAAGAATTGAGCAGTTGCTTTGTGAAGCTAATAACAGCAAAAAGAAAGCATTTGTATAGTGTGAATCTAACGACAAAAACATGGCAGCTGCTGAATGAAACTAATAACAAAAATAGGACAACTGCAGCCTGAAACAAGCAACAGAAAAGGCACTAGATCTCTAAAACTAGCAATAAAAATAGCACATGAAGAGTCAATCTTACACAGAAGAATCTTAACATAAAAGCATCGATGTCAAAAAGGAAAGACCTGAATTGTCGTTTGATTGTACTAAGTTCTTTTTGAAATACTAAGTTACATAAAAAACAGCCTCACTTTTTAAAACTATTGATCTTTGGTTTCCAATATCGAAGTCTACATGTAAATGTTCTTGGTGTCATTCGCCAAGTTCTTTCAAGTTTGTGATGAAAGTGGTCTTCTCGTACAGTTCTGTGCCATCTGATTTTCTTGGTGTTTGAGGGCGCAAGTACTATTATTTTTCGAACAGAAAAATTATTTGACTCCAAGTTCTAAGAAAATAAAAAAATGGAAAAAATAAACAGATGCATTTGATTCTCTACTATTTAAGTCAACGTTGATTTCGTCCGACTTCAGCAGTTATGTACCTGTGTGCAGCATATTTCGCCATAAAACTTTAAGATTTCCTTCTTTGTTATTGAGAGACCTGTCGATTCTTACTTTTCCCTGACGTGACACCTGTTTGTTATTTAAACAATGTCTTTCATCTCGGTGATTTTATTGTGTATGCTTTAATAAGGCCGTGTAATCATTAATATGGTTAATGCCATGTGTTCCATGCCAGCCAATCAAAACGCTTCTTCAGAAAATTTGCAGCTGGAATTGTCTGGATAAAAACAACAAAGGAGTCGTACTGTAAGGTAAATAATAATTCTGTTTTTTTTTTCGTCTTATAATATAGTGCTTTACATAAAAAAGCATAAATATAACTATATAATGAAGAAAAAAATCAAAGCATCCAAGCTCACGAAATGTTTATTTTTCAAATCAAAAGTAACAAAAAAACCCTTTTTTGTAATTTATCTAATCATGATTTGATAATTTTATTTGTGTGTTGGTTGTTTGAAATAAAAACAACATCACAAAAATATAACAGTACATGTATTACGTCTTTGTCTTGGTACAGCTTTGGAAAGGAGCTTAAATTTATTCATGATGGCGGTTGTAACTCTTGAGAAATTCAAACATCCCAGTAAAATAGGGTTTTAATAGCAAGGTATGTTTTGCTTCTGTCTCTAACTACTATTAATTCACACCTATAAGTAATGATGTGTGTAAGGGAACAAACATTTCATTTTCAGGGGGAGGGGACTTGGGCGATAAAGGATTTAATCTTGGTGCAGAGGAGTGGAAATGAATATTTTAATACTACTTGTCATGAAAATAAATATTTCTTTTTTAGTTGAAGAATAAATTTTGTTGCGAATGCAAATAAAAATAATTTGATGATTTGGTAAAAATTAATAATTTGTTCTCGATTTTTATGAAAATAAATAGTTTTTCTTGGCAAAATCGCCCGAGCACCCCCCCCCTAAAATCAAATGGTCGTCCCCTGAAATGATTTTCCCTTTCGTTTTTTTTTTGAATGCATCAATGCAAAATAACTCAGATTATTTGGGAAAATCATTGTATATTTACGTTGGTGTTTCAGCGACTATAACTGATATTTACACTTGGAGAAAACTAGAGTGCTTTTTGACAAAAGGGTAATACAGATGCTTATAGATATTGAAAATGAAATGTAAATTAATAAATACTCAATTGTAATACCTCGTTCCAAAATATATCATCTTTGATGTATATCTTTATTGTTTCTCAAAAAGTGCAGAGAGAAAATGAAATGTAAATGAATAAAAACTCAATTGTAATACCTCGTTCCAAAATATATCATCTTTGATATATCTTTATTGTTTCTCAAAAAGTGCAGAGTTTTGTAAAATTATATAAATAATTTTGCATGAAATAAGTAAGAAGAAACTTGCCAAATTACTAAAGTAAGACTCCTTGTTCTGTTTCATGATGATAAACCTGTAAATGTAAACACCTGTACTGATGAGCTTTGCACGCTTATAGAGATATATCAATTAAGAATATACTGCTGTTACTGTATTCACCGGCTTTATCTTCTCAAAAGATGATTTTATCTTTCATCAACTTGTCTTGTGCAGCTAGGATAATGATTTTAGGCCATATCGAAAATTCTTAGGTTCCGGTGATGTAAAGGCACTTCCTCTGAAAACAAACACGACAGTTTTTTTTTCTGGATTTTCAATTGATTTTTTTTTCTAATACGAAAGACTCCTCTTCCTTTGCAAAGTATATTCAATTGCCATTTAAAAAAAAATTATACAAGATCTATCTGGCTTCAATATTACGGCCTCTTTTATGTTACTAGGAAATGAAGATAAGTTTGGCTGTGATTATAAAGCCATGTCAAAGTAGCAAAAGCATTTACTCCATATTTCTTGCATTCTCTTATGTTTCAGAACTCTGCAATCAAATTAAATACGATCGTAGGGGTATTAACATGTTAAAGATTTTAGAGCAAACATGGGGACTCTTCGTCACGAGAAGTGAAAATAATAATACATTTTAGTTGCACCAACTGTCCCAAAAACAGAATTTACTGTAGATACAAAAATGAATAGCCAAAATCAGCTAAAGACGCAGCTTTACACGGGGAAGACAAAATGGTGTACTTTTTGCTTTGTTAGCATGTTTTTTGTCATTTGCCTGTTTGATTTCGTGTATATGCTTTTTAACCCAAGGTGTAAAACTGTAAAATTATGTTTTAATGTGATTTCCACGGTCACTTGACCATGAGCGAGAATTTAATTGACCTAGCTGCTATATAGCCATAAATATTTTCTCTGTTACATTGAGTAATGGCGACAATATCCATGAAGTGAATTTCCGTGGATAATTTACTTTTTGTGGATGGCATTAAATGGTGGGTGTGGCCCACAGAAATAACAGAGGTTTTATATTTTGAATTCAAGCATTGAATGACTTTCCTACTTGGTTGATTGATTTGTTTCTCATCGATTTGTTCATTGGTTGATTGGTTGATTAATTGATTGATTGTTTGATTGTCTGATTGATTAATCGATTGATCGATCGGTTGATTGATTAATCGATTGATCGATCGGTTGATTGATTGGCTGATTGATTTACAAAACAATACTTATATTGATAATGATTATGTCATGAAACATTTCGAGATAAATTCAAATTCAAAATACTGTATTGCATCAGCATAAATAAGCCATAGCAAATACAATAATAATTATATAGGAGTAAACCAGTGCCAGTTAGATCGGTTAAATTTTTTTTCTTGGCCGATTGAATAAATAAATTCCGACGTACCTCTGAATAGAAATAACCATAACATGTGCAGCATGATTAGTGTAAATTGTAGATTTTTTAATGAAAAACAATTCACCTTCAGCTCTACAAAATAGATTAATCATTCACTTCCTGTTCATCATTTATGGATTGATTAATTAGTCCAACTGACGGCTGAATGTTTTGATTTTTTTCTTGTTTAATAAAAGAACTTTACCCGGGAACTTTATTGGTGAAAACAATTAACTTGAAAGTCTCTTATTGGTCTAAATGTTACTCCCCTTTAAAGTAAAGTCCTGTAGAACTCACGCAAAAATTGACATTGTCAAAAAATTGTGAATTATAATTCTCATGGGACTCCTTTTCTGGAATCTTTCCTATTTCGAAGATTAGATTCCCCTGTGACACCCTTACCTTTTGAGTAAGTACAACCTTCATTAGGTCTATGACTGTTTTTGTTTTCTTTATAATCACCCCTATTAAGCTGGGTAACGTATAGATACAGGTAATGTTCAAATATCAAAAACCGTATCTAAACATGAACTCTCCATACGTAAACTGTTCGCCGAGAACTCAGCTTAATATGGGATGATAATGGGCATTATCGTTTTATTGTGCTTGACTAAAAGGTTATATGAGCTGTTGTCAGAAAGAAAGAAATAATTGATAACAATACCTTATTCCGCATAATTTGTGGCTGTTGCCAGTGAATTCTGCATGGTAATGCATGTAGTCTTTTTCAAGATGAAATGGGCTCAGTTCATTTTGACCTAAAATCTCAGAGGTTGAATTTTTGAGGAAACGTTCATTATTGTAAAAAAAGAGCAACTACTTCTTCTTTATGTAGTTTAGAAAATAATTGTGGAAATTCAGTTTTGAGATTTGTCATTTAAGTACTGAAAACTACAGAAGAGTTTTAGGGACATTTGAAAAAAATCAATTTTTCGACTTTTAAAATCTCGAAATTTTAACTTTTTAACTTAAAAAGTTTTCAAAAGTTAAAATTTTGACTTTTTGAAGTCGAAATTTTGATTTTGAAAATTTCGAAATTTTGACAGTCAAAATTTTGAGTTTAAAAAAGTCGAAATTTCAAATTAAAAAAAGTGAGAATTTTGAGTTTGAAAAAATTCAATACTTTGAGTTTAGAGAGGACAATATTTTGAGTTCAAAGTCGAAAGTTTGAGTTTAAAGTAGAAATTTTGAGTTTAGAGTAGAAATTTTGATTTTTTTAAAGTTGATATTTTAACACTGTAAAGATGTTTTCTCGTGTCTCTTATACTGCTGCGTACAAACGAGTGTCGATTTCAATACCATGTCAAGAAACTTAATCATTTAATGCCACAACTTTTGCTGGGAATTCAGTAATAATTACATTTTGCTGATAATATATAGTTAAAAAATATGCAAAGTGTATTTACTTGCAATGTGTGCGCGTTATTGAATTTATAGTATGGCTTTATTTACAAAGCGAAAGTAGATTGTCACTTAAAAGAATATGGTTTATTAAATATATATTGAACCAATCCTGAATGCAGCATTTAACATATTGTATACTTATTGTAGGATTTTCTTGGTTAAGGTCATTCTGGCTCAAGATGGGTGCTAAAGACATAATCGACTTAGAAGAAATGGCAAAGGAACGTGCATGGGCATTTTACAAGAGAATAAGAAAGTTCTGGCAACCAAGTAGCCTAGAGGACGTAAAATTTATTTATGACTGGACTGGAGTTTCGTTCAATCCAATAGAGGAGGACTTCACCGAGAAGGAATTAGGACCTGACCTGGAACCTGAACAAAATGTCTCCATATTCAAATCGATATTTGAAAACAACAGTGAACGGGAACAGACTCATTCTCTAAAAGCAGAGCGACAAACCATAGCGGTATGTAAATCATCTCTACAGAAAGGATTTACAAAAGGGCGGACTGTTGGATTAAATCTAAAAGCTCCACAAGACATCGTCCAAGCGTCTGTTGGCTATTCTAAAGGATTTTCTGTGACGAGTGTTGAGGAAACAACGGACCAAAAAACATTAACTTGGACAGTGGAAGGCAGCCTCACAGTTGCCCCAAAGTCAGAGATGACTGCCGAAGTACAAGTTATAGAGAAACGATACAGATATGATTTTATGACTAGAGTAGCCATTAGAGGGAGGGTTGTTGTGAAAATTTTAAATGACAACGATAAATTTTTAACCGCATATTCAGGAGATATGAGTGTGATATGTGCTAAATATGTAGATAAATTGCAGTCTATGAATTTAAAAATAGAAGAGGATACAGTGTTTCTTGATGTTGCCGGGGAGTGTAAATTTAATTTTGGAACGAGGCAACAGACAGTGGTGTCTGAACGCGAGAAACCCGATTGGAAATAAAATGACAAAGTATAAAAAAGCAAAAGATTAAGAAATGCATAGAATTAAAGACCCCTATTCAAGCCAGATTTATATCAGAAATGTATGACATTATAAAATGGTGAACATTTGTAATTATCTCTTTCTTATATAGTACTGGAATACTGGAAGAAACAATCCATTAGAATGCACACCGGCAAAACAGAACAAAAAAATCGTGATAGAATCGACACTGATAAGTTGATTTTAGTTTTGAAAGAAAAGGAAACTAAGCAAATTAACCAAATGATTTTGTGAATCAGACATGTTTACTGCTTCGGAAAAGCCCTTAAAGCATTAGAACATTGTTGTGTAAATGAATAAATCAAGTATTTTAAATAATCTTTTTATAAAAGGATTGTAGAGGCGTAAGAATGAATTTTTCCAACTTTTCCAACTGATTATGTGGGGTGAACATACACTTAATTAACCCCCCTAAAGGCAAACCATATGTAAACTGGGAGAACCTACTTTTCAGTTTATTCAAATACGTATACGTTTCACCGAACTACTCGGTGAGTACATTATATGAATTGTATGAAATAATTTGAATAATGTTATGGCAACTTTTTGTATATTTCGGATTTTTCATGGTGCTATCTGACCCACTCATGTGGAAAAACGATTTTTTTTTGTGTTCTCCATTATAAGCATTTTTAGTCCTAGAAGTAGAGATTTTCATTAAATGTGAAATTTCATAAATGATTTTATATGAAAATGCATTTATAAACATGATACAAAAGATTTCATTTACCAACTAGTACTGGAACCATTTTGTTACCCGTCAGAACTTACAACTTTGGTCCAAAAACGCCAATTTCCACATGAGCACAGAACAAAAGGTAACATGTTTAAAAAAAACCCATTGCTATAAAATTCAATTGCCGTATAAGCATAGTTAAATTCAATTTTGAATGAGACATTTGGTTAATATTAGAATAGTTAGGAGATGCCAAAAAAAAAGTAAGAGACTCGTTGAAACGTACTTTAATATAGTTTAAGAACCGTAAAATATAATGACGGCTTTCGTCAATTTTTTCAACAGGTCTTGATATACGATCCATTAAAAAGCATAATTTTAGCCTTAAAAAACACAGAGAATTTCTGAAACAAATTCCAACATTCCCAACCTCTCCAGTGTGTAAACATGAGACTTTCGGGATAAAATACGACTGAAATTTTCTTTATGTATATATCTATTGATCTCTAATGTAATTGTGCCAAACAGATCAATTTCCAGCTAACCACCATGCAGGTGTAAAAAAGTAGCTATTATAAGTAAAACAGTGAAACATGCCTAGACTGAAGCAAATGTCTACATTTCCTCTATATGACCCGGTGGAGCCAAACTATAGGTCTGAATGGTGATGTCCTTTCAAAATCATACTTATGCAACAAAAACATATACTATTTGATTGTTAGAAACACGAATTCATGATAAGCTGATACAGAAAATACCAAAATCAGCTGAGATCAGACTAAGCTTTGCACGAGTTAGACTAAATGATTTTTAGCTCAACTGATCCGAAGGCTTAGTGTAATTTAGCTATTGCCATTACTTAGAGTCCGTCATATGTCGTCTGGCGTTAACTTTTCACATTTTCATCATCTCCTATCAGACCACTTTCAAAGCAAATTCACCAAACTTTTTGAGGAATGATGTATAGAAGGTCCTTTTCCAAATTTGTTCATTTCGTTCCGATATATGACAAAACATTGTCACCAGTGCAGAATATCTAACATTGTACACCATATTGATACATCATTTTCATCATCTCCTCTGAAGCGCTTGAAGCAATCAACCAAATTTTACAGCAATGATCTATGGATGGTCTTTTATAAAATTACTTACCAGTCCAAAAACATGGCTGCAAGCAAGGTTGGATCTTACGGGAAAAAGCATCATTTTCATCACCACCTCTGAAACAATTGAAACAAATTGCACTGAAATGATGTATGGGAGGTCCTTTACAAAGAATGTTCATTTTGTTCTGACCCGAGAAAATACTAGCCCCGGCTCTGAACATATTTTAACATTGGATCTATGGGAAAATCGTATTGAGACCACCTCCTTTGTTGCCGTTAAAGCAAATTCAACCAAACTTTACAGGAATTTTTTATCTAGAAGGTCCTTTACAGAAAAAAAAAATCATTCCTTTCTGATGCTACACAAACATGGCCACCAGAGCATAACATCTAGTTCACTTTGGGTCCTCGTGATGGTGGAAAAAACCTTCTTTTTTATTCTACCCTGAAACTATAGAAGTAAATTGAACTAAACGTGTGTACTTGGGCCCTATAAGAAGACTGCTCATTTCTTTCGGATCCAATATAGCGCAGATCTTGTCTTTTACTGTACTTATATGTAAATATTGTCATTTTGTTCTGATCTGCCCTTTCAGCTTTGTTTGTTTGTGTATGGTCATTTAAAATTTTTTAAAATGCAAAATGGTAGCATCATATGACGGTCCTTGCAGGGTAGCATTCATTGTATGATATTTTTTTTTCAAAACGTTATTTTCAGTAAAAGTTCATTAATTTCAATAACTTGTTCTAAAATTATTCTAAATTGACATTAAAAAATATTAATTTTCTTATTTTTACAGAACCAGCCGGACATATAGTGTAATTATATGTCTCTGACAGGACCAAAATCGGCGGAATAAGAAAGTTATCAGAATTTGAAAATTGTATATTATTAGGTTTATGACTGAGTGAGCTAAGAGATCGTCTAATAAAAATGTCCTTTTTGGGCAAAGATCTAGTTTCACGGAAAAAAAACTCACCCCGGAGGAAGCCGGATACAGAATGTTAACATTTTGACCAATAGTGGACCCGGACCCAAAATTATGCCACACCTGTCTTCCATGAGTATTGAACACGAAATGTAAAGTTCACAAACATAATCAATGATCCTTACCTTACCTCCTTCTGTGGGGAACCATATAAAACTGTAGATTCTATGTAGACCGTGTGTGTGTGTGTGTGTGTGTGTGTGTGTGTGTGAAATATGTGTGCAAGTGCTGACTAAAACCGCTAGTACCAATAAAAGTTGAAATACAATCATCAACATTTACATCTACAGGTTACTTCTAAACATCAATATACTGATGAAACTGGAAGGCGCATGTTAGGGTCTTTGAAGTTAAATTTTTATATATACAATTTAGTTACATTTGTTATTTTTTTTCACTTAAGATAAAAGCAAGTTAATATTTACATGAAAGACAGATTGAGCACCAGGCTTAAATGAGTCAAGGTCTGGGCTTGTGGCCACATATTTGGGCAGGGAATTCCACATATTTGGGCAGGGAATTCCACAATTTGGAAGCTCTTGGAAAAATGAATTTAAATAGTAATTTGTGGGAGAGTATGGTAATACGAATTTATGATCTCTTGTTGGTATGAGGTCGTTTGATGGCACTGAGATGTCAACTAATTGATGATGTATTTTATATATCACTATTACAGATGAAAGATCTCTTCTTTGTTGTAGTGTTGGCCATTTAAGTTGTTTGAGCATGGCACTAACACTACTCTGGTAGTCATACTGATGTAGGGTGAACCGAGCAGCTCTTCTCTGTGTCATTTCAAGCTTTTGGGCAAGATTTTTCTGCCATGGGTTCCAAATAATGCTGCAGTATTCTAATTTAGGTCTAATTTAGGTCGTACATAGGTTTTATATGTTGTTTCCTTAGTTTTAATACTGTTTGTTTTGATGTTTCGTTTGATAAAGCCTAAAGTGGAGTTTGCTTTATTTGAAATACTAGTATTGTTGATTTGGTTATTCCAAGTTAGATCTTCCTAACGGTATCAGTTTGCCTGGTCTGTAAATTGTAAAGTTTGGTTATGAAGTGTATAGTTGTAGATAACTGGTTTTTGTTTCCTTGTTGTTCTTATTATTTCACATTTGTCTTGGTTTAAAGGACATGAGCCAATCCTGCTCCCACTGTTAGGTCTTTTTGAAGTGTGTGTCGCGGACAGTCTGTATGTGTTAAAATAGTTTTGTCATCTGCAAAGAGCCGCACCGGCATGTTATTAAGGTAGATCGACCCTTATACACGGCGCATTCGATTGGCGCATTTGCGAATCACAAGTCGGATGCGGAATTGCCGGATTTTCCAACCGGAATATTCCTTATTTGGCCTTTTCATTGTGACGTCATAATAGAGGTATCATACCACCATTGATTTTTCCCTATTTGTCTTTGTTAAATTGGTCATTTTCTGAGAACCATAGCACATTTACTGTCGTTTCAAATAAAGCGAAACTTCTTACCTAATAAATTAGATATATTATTAGCCTCCACAAAAATTTTGAGGACAACTTTCATTGCATATAAGAAAATGCCCTCCACCCGAAGAATANTCAACTTAAAGCTGAAATGTATACCTCTGAAATGTCAAAAAATAAAAAAAAATCTATCTGATGTTTATTTCATATGAAAGCTTAACAAGCATGTTCTCACAGTTCCCTATATATTCTTTGTAAATATTGCTGTAAAATACTGAATTTGACCTGATTTTCAAAGTCTGATAACAGGAAAAGATGATCGTTGACATATCATTATATCCCCCCGCCTCAGAGAGGTGGGAGATATATTGTTTTTACTCGTGGGTTCCGTCACAAAATTTGTGTTCGCTTGTTTGCAAAAACCACTGCACTCACGATGTCCAAATTTTCAGGATATATCAGTTTCTATTTGATCTATGTCCATGTACTTTTATGTGTTAATTAGTCAAACTGTTAATGAGATATTTGCTAATTAAAATTGTTACTAAAAATAGTATTTGTACTGATAACAGCCTAAACAGGTAAAATTTAAAAACCAACAGACGAATAAAATCTAGTGAACAGACGAATGAAAGTTGTGTTGTGCACAGCTTAGTTAACATACCTGTACTAATGTTTCTAACAAATACAACATGTAAGTGTCCTAATTTGAAAAAGTCTGATAAATTCAAAATTACTTCCAATTCATGATAAACCTACTACAATTACAGACATTTGGAATATCGTCATACTCATATACAATGTATTCCCAACCTCCACTCATCATACCGATTTAATGGGAAATTATTTATTTCTTATCTTAATTGAAGTTGTAAGTTAATAGTTACACCTAAACATTTTTATCGTCATTGCTTCATACGACACTTTAATCAGAGATAATACTACTGGATGGTATTTATGAAATTGATACCTTAATTTCATAAAAATAATTTGACAAGATTATGTTATATTAAACATGTAAAGACAGTAAAATAAAGCACATAAAAATATGTATCACTTAATCTACTCTCAGCTGACAATGGTAACTCAAACTTTTTCAATTAGGAAAAATTATCTGTGAGGGTAGTCAGGCCGGGTCAATAATTTAGTATTATAGATCATTATAAGCATGACCCCTGGAACAAATTATGTCAGGACGGGGAGATATAGTATTCGTTTGGAATACATTCCTCTAGTTTTTATTTTATTTTTTGAACAAACGGGCTAAGAACTACAAAATATCTTAAAATAAAAAAATTCTGTCTGAAATTTTTATTAGGCTCTAACTACCTTAATTAATAGAAATAAAAAAAGAGACATGGACCAAGGACACGGACTATCTGATGCATAACCATCTACAACAACTTTTTGTGATCTGTTAATCATCCACTATATTAAAATCACATCTACATTTAATATGTTAACATTTAAAAATTCTCCAAAATCACACGCGTTGTAGTCTCACAAAAAGTTTCTTCATCAATAAAATGAATTCCCTTAGATGTTAAAATCCAAAATCTCAGTCACCCCCATCGTTGGTACCCCCAACGTGCTTGCGAGTTTGGCTGGAAGTTTAGTTTCGTTGATAGGGTCCGGGTTTGGCTGGACCGAGTTAGAATCGGTCCGAGTTTCGCGGGGCCGAGTTAGACATGGTCCGAGTGTGTCCGAAGAAAGTTGGAGGTCGGTTGCATTGGAAGAGATGCTGATTTTCTCATTTTCTCAAGAATGGCTGAAAAGAAAGAATACATTGAACAATTTGAAGGTAATGTGAAGCAACAATTAACACCTACACGCAACTGCTCATAAATCCCTTTTCAATGGAGCCAATGATCTCGCGAAATTAAAAAAAAGGGGGGCTCACTGTAGGGACGTAAAAGGATTTTTGAATTATAAAATTTATGGAAAAATAGATTATGCCATCTGAAAGAGATATCTTCCACATTCTCAAAACACTTTGCTTTTTGCAAATAGCTCAAGAAATAAGCAAATGATGGTCATTTTTCATATTGATAAAATTTCAGAATTTTTGAAAATCTGTTTCCAGTTATAAATGTCACAAAAATAATTATTTTGACCCATCAATACTAATGTAAATTGTTGTATATGTTTCTTTGTATCTATTTACTGCATTCCATTTGTGTGTTTTAATTAATAAGCCTACAAAATAAATTATTATTGATGAATCTGAAGTCGGTCAAAATAATCATGGAGATTATTCTGTCTCTGTAGGCCCTTATCTATATTTTGATATTTTTTTTTACTTGCCTAGGCGACATTTATTTCATGAATATTAATTACGGATTAATTATTTGGATTTCTATGTGATTTATTTTATTTTGAAAGCAATAACTTTGCCATTTTAATGAAATATCTATATAACTTTTTCTATATTTTTTTTTCTGTGCAGCTTTATTTCAAAGTGATTGGTTGCCAATCTTAGTGGAAGTGAAAGAGACAAAAGTCAGTATTTCTTTCCTTGAGTACAAAAAATACGATTTATGACACATTTAGTGAATTTAAACTTGTGAGAATACAAATCATGCAAATGTAAATGAAATGACAAAATGTAATTCCCTTTGTCTTATAGACTGTAGATCTTAAGTATTTATGCCGTTTGACCTTTCATGACTCTGTTCTACATATATAAAACTTATCTTGCTTTTAAAATTGAAATGTGCAAATCGCATACTGTTAAACTAGGAGGGCAATTATTTGAATTTCTAAATTTCATATTCATTAAATTTTGGTCATGTTGGTATTGGTATACTAGCAATTAAAACAACAATTTACTAATATCATATTATTTCTCTTAAAGCTTAACTGTAGTATTGTTCATAGATATTAAATGGATACTAATACAATGGATGTTCTATTATTTAAAGACATTTATACACTGCCGCTTACCTGAGACTGGAAGCCTTAAATTGTAAAAAAAGATCCAGGGAAAAAAATTACAAAAATTGCTACAAAAAATGCATGAACCAGAACTGATTTTTCTTTAAATTTAAAGGTGCTATGCTTTGCATCTCTGGCAGTGTTAAAAAATCAACATTTATATATTTTTTAAGCATTCTATAATTCAAAGGAAATTAAGAATATGATACCAATTTTGGTCAAATATCATGTTTCAGAAGAATGCTAAATAATATGTTTTGAAGTTTATATCTGTCTGTAAAGAAGTGCAAATTAGCTTAAAATGATAAAGATATTGGAAAACAATGAAATATAACAATAGTTTACCTTCAGTGAAGTGCTGACAACAAAATAAAAGGTTTATAAAGAGGAGGTAACTCCATCCTTTTGAGGTCTCATATACCAGTTACGCCGTTGCCATTTACTTCAAGGCTAAATCAGCCATTTTCCACTGTTTGCCCTCAACATATAGGTTTAGCTTGACCTTTGAGTTGTATATCATTTCCAAGCATTTTAACTAAGGAATCCAAATCTGCCATAAAAATATGGGGTGAACCGTTTAGATTTTTCACAAAATGGCACCGAATAAAGATATGAAATAAACAATAATATTTACATTTGAAAAAACACGTGCTTCCCAGTCCTTGTCAGGGCCTTATTACACACCTAGTAAAACAATATTCATACACCAGCTTCAAATATGACAGTTGTCTCAATAAATATACATAATCAGCTTTCAAAAAGTATTCTCATGATATTCTAACTGAAAGGATAAACATTTTAGCACTTCAAAAATCCTCTTTTCAAATTTTAGATTTTTTAGGAACTTTATGACTGAGGGGACCAGTTGACCCGGAACTGGTTAATGAGACCTAATGAGAAACATTTGTCGATTATCTCCCTTTACCAAACTAGTTATATTTTGTCAAAGAGAAGATAATTAGCATATTAATGAGGTCTCAACATACACTTCCGGGTCAAATGGCCCCTTAGCTAAATAGTTCTATCAGAAAGTTAAATTGATAGATATTTTATTTTACTTGGAAACATTACATGTGACTGCTTAAATTGAAGCTGAGAAAGTGTACTTTTCAAATATAATTGGCAATTGTGACCAGTATGTAGGGATATCACATCAATAAATGAGTGAGACGGTGTCATGCCGGCCATGTGGACAGAAATTTGACAGAAGGTGAACATGTGCTTTTTAAAGCAGTTTATGTTCGAGCTTATTTTGTGAAAAAATTCAACGATCATCGTACCCTTTTTACATTGTTTATAAAATCTATGGTATCCATGCTTCGCAAAAATATACACCTCATTGCAAACTTTACACCTATACGTTCAGGCTGAACCTGCAAAGTTTGGCTATTTTACATAGGAATGCATGGTGATGTCGAAACTGTATAGTGAGACCTGATATATGACTTCTTTCAAAAAATATTTAAAAATAGAGTTTGGGCATTTTGTTCAATTTTTTTGCAGTAATTATATTAAAAATATATTTTCCTTATTTTAGATAATAATTTTTAGGATGTATATTGCTTTTTTCAGTTTTTCCTAAAAAATTATAATTTTCAAAAAAAAATTTCTATCCCAAATGTTGCCTCATTTTCTATTAAATATGAATATACACAATCTTCATTATGTCAGTAACAATAATCATTTGCATTGAAAATCTTCTGGCAGTTGAGTTGTGTTAGTCACAAAAGCCCCTAATTGAAGGGTAGTTGAAGAGTATTTTTTTCAATGCAAATTTGGCAACAGAAATTTGGTTAAATTTAGAGTTGTCTCTCTTTGCTTTTACATGTACATGCCTAGGGGGTGGCTATTTTTTGTAATTCTCTTTGTTGAATTTCAACTGACATTGCGATACAAATAAAATGAATTTATTATATATAAACCCCGGATAAAGTAAAGAATATGAACACATTTCTGGTACTACAAGAATTGTTCAATTCTGGTACAAATAACAGTTAACAGATTTTTATTTCAAATTAAGGGCCCTCAAGGAGCAGAAAAGCGACATATATGTAATTTGTAAATAATTAGTATACATATATAATATCAAATATAATTGAGTCAAATATTAAGTTAGTTATTAGTTATAAAGCACAAGTACATAGCATACTATTAAGAATTGAATGCATTATTTTGAAGTTTCATTGGGGTATGAAAGTGTTGACCGAAGCACATTTTTAATGAAGCGCTACCCATGTTGAAAATGTGTGTCCGGTCAACACTTTCATAATCCCTATGAAACTTCAAAATAATGTATTCAATACTTATAATTACATTTTGACATTTGTTTAAAACCAAATCAAAAAATGAATTTATTAAAAAGTTATATTAGTACGTCATGTACAATTGGATTCTTTTTTAATAATTCGTCTGCCACGTGGTCATATGATCAAATGTGTTTCATGGGAATTGCAACTTCACATTGATATGCCGCATGAGCGATGTTCACCTATCAAATTGACGGAATTCAAATGAATATTCATGAAATGTAATTATTAAGTTCTATGTACTGCCTAAAATTTCAGTCATTTTATAAAATGCCTTAAGTGGTTGGTCAGGCCTAGAAAAAAAAGTTGTGAGTTTAGGGTAACCCGACCCTACCTAAAATTTTATGCCTACCCTAACTTTTTTTGCCTATTTTACAACAAGCACTGTTAAAGTCAGAAATGTTCCTCCATTACTACAATGTAAAAAAAAATATTAAAAAAAAAAATTTTCCTACCTACCCTACCTAACTTTGAAAACCATGTTACCCCAAACACACAATTTATTTTCTTAGGCCTCATTTTGTAAAATGGCTAAAAATAAGCAGTCATTTTACAAAATTACTGATATTTTTCACTAGATTTTAAGACATTGACTGAACTTGTCAGACAATTTCTAAGTATCTGCTATCAACAAAAACCCTTAGGATATACTTTTGATGCCATTATAGTGTTTTTTTTTCATTGAAAAACTCAAAGCATGGTAATAATCACATTTGTCTCTTGACTTGTCCATGGCAGAAGCAGAAAATTGTACAGCCTGAAGGAACCCAGGGGTATAGAAATAGTACCTAGTATCTCCGACGTGTGGGGTATGACCCCTCCTAAACATGCTACCGAGGGAACCCCGGGATATAGAAATAGGACCCAGTATTCCAGACTGCGGGGTACAACCCCTTCAAAACCAGATGTCCGTGGTTGTGCTGGATGAATATACACAACCCATCTTTTGGATGGGATGTAAACTCAGGTCCACCTGTTGGAAGAAATGCCACGCTTCCTGCACATTAAAGAACCCTTGTAGCAAGATCTTTTTTTTTAGTGGTCCGTAGGTGATTGGCTACAAGGCTAAATTCCCCGCCCCTTTTGATTTCACCCTACTTAATTCCAGTGGCAGTCAGAATTTCCCGTCCCATGACCCTTTCCATACCCC
>MJUU01013573.1:70117-83673 GCA_002080025.1 Modiolus philippinarum | reverse complement strand
GGAAAGGAACTTGGAATGTTTTGACTTTTAGTCAAGTTAGGACAAAGTCAAAACTTCCTCAAAAGTTCCATTATAAATCTCTGATTGAAATAAAAGAATTTACCGGTATATGCTGATATGCAACTATTTGCCTATCCGATGATGTACTTATGAAAATAACAAATGGTCGCAACTCGGCTTTCGCACCTTTGGTGCGTTTACTGATTTTTATGTTTTATATTGCTTTTTATATTGCTTTGTGACAAAGCAATATGAAAAATTTTAAAAAAGTCAGATAAGTAAGAGATAAACATAGACTGATAAAAGTAGCTTTGCAAACGACAGATACAGTACAGAAAGAGTGGTACCGTGACAAATCACTGTGATAGACATGTCCCACTCTGAGAGTGGATCTAAATATCTTTTTTCCTATTTGAGATCATTTCCTACTCTCTTTTGTATTAAGAGTGGTGTATTATACCACTTAAAATGCAGAAAAAATAATTTAGATATCTCTTATAGATAAAAAGTTATTCAGTATCACTCTCAGAGTGGGACATGTCTATCACAGTGATTTGTCACGGTACCACTCTTTCTGTACTGTAGTTCGGTCTTAAGTGTACCAGAATTGTTGAAACGATTCTGGAATTATCAGAATTGTTTTTTTACCAATGTTTTACAATTCTGGTTTTTCCAGAATGAACTGAACTATTACAGTAAACCAGAATTGTTTGTATTTTTCTTCTTCTTCTTCCAGTATAAGATAAGATAAGATACATTTATTCCAATCAAGGTCCCTCAAGGAGCAATTACAAATATAACGTTCATAATTTAGACACAACAATACAACAAAATTAATGTAACAAAAAGTTATTATATATAAATTTTTTATATATGTATGCCTGTAACCCAGACGAGGGAGGTGGTATAAACACATTATCAGATTTTTAAAAAATTTTGTAAGTACATACGCACACATCATAAATAACAATAATATAAATATCAACAAGTTGTAAATCTACAAAAGACACCAAGGGACGGTGCTCAAGGATATGTGTGTTGGGATATGTATAGAACAGGAGTAATCACCAACTTTTTTAAGTTCTGCGGGACTAGGCATGCCAGGCACACACAGCTGCTGTCCCCAAGACTATGTACATCTAAAATCCTGTTATGTTACAAATAAAACTTTTTTTGAACAATTCTGGGACAAAAGTTTATTCTAGAATCATGAGAATTGTTCATTTCGAAGGCAATTCTGGTATTCCTGCAGAATGCCAGAATAGGCTTATTCGCCTTGATGTCACAACATCAAATTTTTTACCTTTGGACCCTTTTGGTTGGCAAGAAATCTTAATGACCAATTAAGGTCATAAAAATGTCATTTTCAATTAACTGGTACATGGAGTTCTTTTTAAAAGTACAAAATGAACTAATTTGACAGTTTCTTTTGATCTGAATTGAGACATTTTGCAGTTGAACATGTTAAACTGGGTATAAAATTTTCAATATTTGATTATTTTTATTTGATCTTTTTTGCGGGGTAGTCAGGTCATAATACGGAAAGCCTGACCGCGAACCATTGTAGCCAAACTGTGTGGAGAAACGCCACGCTCCATGCAGTATAAAGACCCCTTCTATATTTCTCTAAAGAGAGCAGACGCACTGGGTGTCGTATAGATGGCTAAATTTCCTGCCCCTACCCATTTCTCCCCTTTTCCAGTGGCAATCAAAAGTCGTTGCCCCGGTTGTCCCTTCCACCTTTATTTCTTTCTTCTTTTACTTACAATTTGTTTTGAATTGATTAACATGTTCTCGTCCTGGTATAGCTGAAATATTGCTCATTGGACGTTAAACTCTAACTAATCAATCAATCAATCAATTTGATCTAATTGACTTATTTGTATAGCATTCAAATTTTTTACAATTTCCAAATATTTGGAAACTCGCCTCACCTCACCTATCCTCTTCATGCCTGCTGGCACATAAGGTCCTGATATACTGCATCCAGTTTATCCGGTCTCTTGCCGGCACTCTTGCCTGTGCCCAAGTGTTCCATCCTAGTTGGTCTCTCTCTTGTTCTGCTGTTCTCCTCCAGGTTGTTTTAGGCTGTCCGACTTTCCTTCTGGTTATTGACCCATTTCGAGTTTTAAGAGTTATCTCCCCAGATTAAAAATAAGCGGCTGTCGAGGGTAATTTTTAACATAGAATATAACAGGAGAGTTGCAGAATGCTATAATTTCAGATTGAAGAAAGCACTCTCACTAGTAGATGCGATAACATAACCCTCTGTCCACTACGTTCCCATGAGTAAACCTTTTTGGCTAATACAACCCATATTTAGGTAATTGAAAAATTAAAGGAAAAGCCTAATTTTGAGTAAATTCTTGTTAAATTTTACATGGACAGTCACTGACATTTGTTTTAGCCAATTCTTGTTATATTATCCATGTCCCTTTAAAATTAGACTTGTCACTGTAGAATTTGCCATGTCCCAGTTAAATTAAACCTTTTTTATTAAATGGAATTGGAAAAAGCATGCAATTGTATTCAATTTAACCAAAAAGTTTTACATGGAAAATATAATGGGAATTGGCTAAAGTAACAGTTCATTTCTAATTTGACAAGAATTGGCTAATATGTACATGTAACTAGTAGGTGTTTCCCATTAATTAGCCAAAAATGGGTAATATATATCATGGAGCAGGGATTTACCTCCACTTCTGTCAGGTGGGGTCCCAGGGACCCTTCATATTAGTTTTTCTTGGTCCTTATGTACAAAATGTGGATCCCAGGAGGTCACATTACTTTTTCTTGATTGATTAGTTAGTTTTAGTTTTACGTCCAGTAAGTAATATTTATGCTATATCAGGAAGAAAGCCAGTTAATCAATTCTGAAAATTACATATAGAAAAGTAATACATATGGAAGGGACAAAAGGGGTACCAAATTTTTATTGGAGGAATGAATTTCCTGCTTCTTCCCATCTCTTCAATTTTCCTGTACAGAGAAATGGGTAAGGACAGGAAGTCCCCCCAAAAAATAAAGAATGAGGCTTGGCGTTTCTCCACACTGTTACCTACAATGGTTCGTGGTTAGGCTTTCCAAATTTGGACCTGACTACCTGGCATAGACAGGGCGTTTCCCTATCTACCATCTGGGAATGTGCCCGGCCGCTCTGTAGCTGGAGTTGCTGAAAACCAATTCAGGTGATCATGAGCAAAGATATATCGAACCATGTTGATCATGTGCAGTTTAAAAAAAGCATGTTTGGTGTGTGTTTTCAGTTCTGTTTACCCTAGCCAGAACACATTAATGTCACAAGTCTTGATGCTGTCAGTCAATCCGGTAATTCTGGAACTATCGTTTTTTTTTACTTCCCGGCTTTGAACTGCTTATTTGCTCTCACTTTTTTCCCGACGCTGTTCAAGTTTGTTTCTCGATTCTATTTCTGCTAGCATGCGAGGGCTCATGTATTGGTTTGAGTAATGGCAACATCAGAAAATAAATTTAAAAGGCAGGTGCTTGAGGAAAGGACCCTGTATTTGACCCCTATGGTCCCTCCCCTTTTTAGTTCATCTGGCTATGCCAGGGTGAGCTATTGCCATCATTTGGCGTCCGTCGTCTGTTGTCCATCCGGCGTCTGTCTGTCGTCCGTCCGTCGTTAGCTCACTTTCAAAAATCTTCTCCTCTGAAATCACTGGGTCAAATGGAACCAAACTTTAAATGAATCATCACTAGGGTATCTAGTTTCAAATTTGTTATTTTGTATGTCTTAGGTCAAACAACATGGCTGCCGTTACTAAAAATAGAACATTGGGGTAAATTACAGTTTTTGGCAAATAACTCAAAAACCGTTACAGATATCAAAAATCTGATAGGAGTAAAAATGATCAGCATGAAAAGATCTACCCAAGCTGAAATTTTAAAGAAAATCTGATGACCCGTCAAAGAGTTATTGCCCTTTTTCCGTAAAAATTTCAAAATTTTGATGTTTTTTATTTTTTATTAAAAAACTATAACAGATAGAGGTTAAGTTTTAAGTGCAAAAATGTTATGCATGTTTAGATCTACCCACATGGATATTTGGTAGAAAATCCAAGTACCTATGTATGAGTTGTGATCCTTTATTGGTCAAATTTTTCGTGATTTTTATACGACCGCAAAAATTTTGTGGTCGTATTATGGTATGGCGCTGGCGTCGGCGTCGGCGTCTGTGGACAGCATAACTTTGGTTCTAGTGAACGGATTGTTACCAAATTTTAGCATGATGTTTGTTGGCACAAGCTTAAGCCCGGGTTTTGATTTCGCGTTTCCTGCCCAACCCGTTTTTGAAAAAGAGGCAAAAAAGGGGCCAAAAAGGGGTTAAATTAGGTATTTTCGTGTCTGTGGACAGCATAACTTTGGTTCTAGTGGACGGATTGTTGTCAAATCTTAGTATGATGTTTCTTGGAACATTCTTGAGAAACGTTTTTATACCCCCCACTTGAAAAGTGGGGGGTATATAGTAATGGGGTTGTCCGTCCGTCCTTCCGTCCGTACGTCTGTCCGTCCATCCGTCCGTACGTCTGTCCGTCCATCCGTCCGTCCGTTACACCTGAGGGTACCCATCTCTTATCTGCTACTCCTCCTGAACCACGGAATAGATTTTGTTGAAACTTAAACACAGTCCTTATGACATAATGTAGATGTGCACCTCCATTTGATTTGATTGATTTATAGGGTTTCCCATAGCAAAACATGGACTTAGACATTACATTACAAGGGGGTACCCATCTCTTATCCGCTACTCCTCCTGAACCAGTGAACAGATTTTCATGAAACTTTAACACAGTCTTTATGAAATAATGTAGACGTGCACCTCCTATTTCAGCAAAACATGGACTTAGCCATTATGGGGTTTCCCATAGCAAAACATGGACTTAGCCTTTACATTACAAGGGGGTACCCATCTCTTATCCTCTTCTCCTGAACCACTGAATAGATTTTCATGAAACTTTAACACAGTTTTTTATGACATTATGTAGATGTGCATATCCTATTTCAGAATTTGATTCGATTGGTTTTTGGAGTTTCCCATACCATCTTTCCGTCCGTCTGTCCGCTACACCTGAGGGTACTCATCTCTTATCCGATACTCCTCCTGAACCACTGAATAGATTTTGATGAAACTTAAACACAGNATGGGATTTTTTTCTTTGGATTCCTCTTGATCTAAGCTTTCAGAGATATGTTAACGGATTTTGTGCGGCATATACCGTTTCTGAGCTACAAGGGGTCAAAGGGGCAAAAATTGCAATTTTTCTAAATATGTCAAATCTTTATTTTTCATCAGATTTCGATGGATTTTTTTTTTTATTTCTATGGATGTAAAGTGTTAGTTGATAGTAACATATTTTGCATAGCTCTTACAGTTTTTTTTTATCAATTAGTGATCAAAAGGGTTGATTTTTTCCGTAGTTTGTTTCCAGCTAATAACTGTGTCAAGCTTCTTTTTGTGTCCATCTAATTATTGTGTCAAGCTCTTTACTGTGTCCACATTCACTTTGAACTACTTTTGTTGAAATTTCAGTGATCGACATGCTGCGGTCGTATCATGCTGCGCTCGGGGTAGCCCTTTATTTACTTTTTGTCCTATACTTCAGTTTAAATTGCAAAAATGTTCAGCATGTTAAGGACTATATTTTATTGAACACATTCAAGTTTTCCGACCGCTTCCAAGACATGCAAGATGGCCACCAGCGGGGAACTTAGTTTACCATTTGACCTAATGGGAAAATTCATACAAAGAACTTCATCTTGAGAACTACTGAATGGATTTGAACCAAACTGGGCATGAATGATGCTTATGAGGTGCTGACCAAGTGTTGTTACTTTGGTGCTGATGTGTCATCCGACATGCTGCCAGCAATGATCTTAATTTTAACATTGGACCCTATTGGAAAATGCATACAAAGAACTTCTACTTTAGAACCACTGAATGGATTTGAACCAAACTTAATGGCATGAATGATGTTTATGAGGTGCTGACCAAGTGTTATTACTTTGGTGCCAATCTGTCATCTTACATGACCGACAGCATTGGACCCTATGGGAAAATGCACACAAAGATCTTATCATGCTTATAGAGAACTGCTGAATGGATTTAAATCAAACATGACATGAATGATGCCTGTCAGGTGCTGACCAAGTGTCACCAGCTGTGAACTTAATTTAACAAAAGATCTTCTTCTAGAGGCCTGCTCAATAGATTTAATCCAAACTTTGCTTATGAGAAGCTGACCAAGTGTTATTACTGCAGTTCTGATCCATCATCCAACATGGCTGCCAGGAATGAATTAGACCCTAAGGGGAAATGCATACAAAGATATCATGAAAAACCATTGAATGGATTCAATTTAAACAATGCATAAATGAAACTTGTGAGATTTTGACCAAGTTTGTTACTTTGGTGCTGATCCGTCTTCCGACATGGCAACCTGAAGTGAGTAGCGAAACTTAGTTTAACATTGGACCCAGTGAGAAATGCATAAAAAGATCTTCTCCTCTAAAACTGCTTGAACAATTTCAGTAGAATTTTGATATGATAGTCCTTATGTGAACCTCTTCAAAGTTTTATGTTTAATAGCGGTCAGCAGGGAACGTAGATTAACATTAGCCCCTTAAGTTTGACACTGCATTAAAAAATCTTCTCTAAAACTGCTTGAACAATTTTAATTGAATTTTATAAAAAGTTTCTGATTTTTATGTACATACACCACCAAAGATGGGCCATCAATTGGGAATTATAGTACTGCAGGACCCAGGTGAGTGATACAGGCTCTTGAGAGCCTCTTGTTATAATATTATCTCCATTTTTCAATATTTGTCATTTATTTGTGCTATAATGTAATATTATACTTTACCATTATATTTGTCCTATTTGGCTTTGTTAACGTACTGCCACTGCCGGTCCATATAACACTATATATATATATATACCGGCAGCCCAGTCCATATAACTTGTATAATATATTGTGATGTCACAATATATTCCACTTTTAAGCTCACCTTGCCTAAAAGGCCATGTGAGCTTTTGCCATCACTTTGCGTCCGTCGGTCCGTCAACATTTTCAAAACTCTTCTCCTCTGCAACTGATGGGCCAATTGTAACCAAACTTGGCCTGGATCTTCACCAGGGTATGCAGTTTTAAAATTTTGTTTGATTAGTCCATAGATCAAACAAGATTGCCGCTGTTACTAAAAAAAGAACATAGGGGTAAATTGCTGTTTTTTGCAAATAACCCGAAAACTGTTATAGATATCCAAAATTTGACTGGGGTAAAAATGATCAGCATGGCAAGATCTACCTGCCCTACAATTTTGAAGAAAATCTGAAAACCTGGAGTTATTGCCCCTTTTCCGTAAAAATTTCAAAATTTTAACTTTATTAATTTTTTAGCAGAAAAATTATAGGAGATAGAAGTCAACTTTAAATTGCAAAAATGTTCAGCATGTCAAGTCTACCAACCTTGAAATTTTGAAGATAATCCAAAAAAAAAGCGGGGGACTATAGAATTCGCCTTTCCGTCATTCCGGATGTCGTTTCCGGATGATATCTTGAGTATCCCTTGCTCGATTGAAACGAAACTTATACAGATGGATGGAATAGGGAAGGGCAAGAACCCTATTGATTTTGGGGTCAGTAGGTCAAAGGTCAAGGTCACAATTTCTAAAAATAGAATTTATTGCACCAAAATTTGGTCCGTGTGGGAAATTTTTATTTTTTATCCGATTTCAATGGGATTTTTTCCATTAGATTCCTCTCAATTAATGCTTTCATACATATACCAATAGATTTCTGGTATCTCTTACCGTTTTCAAGATAATTGGGGTCAAAGGTTTTGGGGGTGGGGGTGCCAAAAATTTTTTTTTTTTTATTTTTCATCGGATTTTGATGGGGTTTTTTGCAAATGCTTCCTCGTGAAAAATGCAATAAAACTCTCCCCAAACATTTTTTTTCATCTTGTACCGTTTTTCAGGTAAAAGGAACATACAACTCTAAGGCGGGGGACCTTGAGCACTGCTCTATTTTTTTCGTCTTTTATTTCCAAAACTATAGAAGATGAAGGTTAAGTGTAAATTGATAAAATGTTTGCAATGCTGTGGCGACTTCAAAACTGGTGTTTGAAATTAATTGTTGATCGCCATTTTCAAAATGGCTGCCAAAAAAGGCAGGAAAATTCAACATTGTCCGATTTCAATAAAATTTGGTTTCTAAATAGATATTGATGTTGCGACTTCAAAACCAGTGTTGAAAATTGTTCGTTGACCGCCATTTTCGAAATGGCCACCCAAAGAGGCCGGAAAATTCAACATTGTCCGATTTCAATGAAATTTGGTTTCCAAAAAGGTATTGATGTCGCAACTTCAGAACTGATGTTAAAAATTGCTCGTTGACATCCATTTTCAAAATAGCCACCAAAAAAGGCAGGAAAATTCAACATTGTCTGATTTCAATGAAATTTTGTTTCCTTGTGGATATTGATGTCACTACTGCAAAACCGCTGTTGAAAATTGTTTGTTGACTGCCATTTTCAAAATGGCTGCCAAAAAGGCCGGAAAATTCAACACTGTCCTATTTCAATGAAATTTGTTTTCCAAATAGATGTTGATGTCGTAACTTAAAGAAATGGTGTTGAAAATTGTTGTTGACTGCCATTTACCAAATGATGTCTACTTCTAAACTGGTGTCGAAAGTGGTCCTTAGCAAGACAAATTTTGTCAAAAAAGCCCACCAAAGAAGTATAGTAAAACATGATCAGACTTAAAATAAAATCCGAGTTAATGGTGGTGTTTGCTCTACCAAAGTTTGAGAGACTGAAGTTCAACTGTATAACTTACAATGTTAGCTTGATTGTGGCAACTGAAAGCCAGGTGAGTGATACAGGCTCCAGGGAGCCTTTGGTTAATGAGTTATTTCAGATTACAGTGTTAAAGTATTGGATTTTAATTAACAATATAAAGTCTTTTATACATCATTTGTTGCATTTTGAATAGATAATCACAAATAATTTATTTAATCCATTATAAAAATATATTTTAGCCTTGAAAATGTTGAAGCTTTTTGGGTGAAATAATAGAAGAAAAAAAAGAATGAAACTGGGCATATATTTCCAGAGTTAAAGTATAATATATCAAATAGTTCATGGCAATTCGGGCCAAATGGCAGTTTATCGACCTTGTGGTCACCCCAAAAATACTATATGGACCGAAGGGAAGCTGAGGTCCATATACTATTTTTGGGGTGACCACTTGGTCCATAAACTGCCATATGTCCCTCATTGCCATGAACTATTTGATAACTAATATAAGTATGTGACATGTCTATCGTCAATTTCCTATTTTACTATCAATGTGCTGTTCAGCTTATAGAGCGAAAGTCGCAAGTCGAAAGGCACATTGATAGTAAAATAGGAAATTGACGATAGATATATGTTATATATGTACAAAATAGCACAAATAAATGACAAATATTGAAAACTGGAGAAAAAATTATAAAAGGGGGAGGGACCATAGGGGTCAAATACAGGGTCCTGTCCTCAAGCACCTGTGTTAAAAATAGAAACATATTGTGTAGAGCATCTCCCCTTGATCTTGAATTTCAAATAATATTCATTCATGGGAATTGAGCAGATTTGCGATTCTACACAACTTGGTGCCAGATCTACATGTATACCATAGCATTTTTGTCCCCGCCGCAACGCGGAGCGGGGACATAGAAATGCCGGGCATCTGTGTGTCCGTCTGTCGGTCCGTCCATCACACTTGTTTGTAAGTGCTCTCATGCATACAAATTAAAACAGATTTTCATGAAATTTATACCAAATGTTTCTATCACTAATACCTTGGTCAAGTTCGAAAATCAGCCTTGGTCGATACTTTTTGACGGAGTTATGGGACTTTGACAGAAATCATGACTCTGTTTTATCCAAAAATTGACCTTGTAAGCGCTCTCATGCCTTCAAATTTTGACGGATTTTCATGAAATTTATACCAAATGTTTATACCATTAATACCTTGTTTAACTTCGAAAATCAGCCTTGGTGGATATTTTTTGACATGGTTAAGGGACTGACGAAAATAAAGACACGATTTTAGCCAAAAATTAACCTTGTATATAAGCACTCTCATGGCTACAAATTGTGATGTATTCTCATGAAATTTATACCAAATGTTTATACCATTAATACCTTGGTTAAGTTTTAAAATCAGCCTTGGTCAATTTTTTTTTTACGGAGTTATGGGACTTTGAAGAAAATAACTACACTGTTTTAGCCAAAATTTGACCTTGTAAGCGCTCTCATGACTACAAATTTGTATGTATTCTCATGAAATTTATACCAAATGTTTATATTATTAATACCTTGGTTAGGTTAGAAAATCAGCCTTGGTCGGTATTTTTTGACGGAGTTATGGGACTTTGATGAAAATAACGACAAGATTTTAACCAAAATTTGACCTTGTAAGCGCTCTCATGGCTACAAATTATAAAGGATTTTCATGAAATTTATACCAAATGTTTATATCACTAATATCTTGGTCGAGTTTGAAGATCAGTTTCTGTCGAGACTTTTTGACGGAGTTATGGGACTTTGTCAAAAATAATGACTGTTTTATCCAAAAATTCACCTTGTAAGCGCTCTCATGGCAACAAATTTTTACAGATTTTCATGAAAATTATACCAAATTTTAACTCCACTAATACCTTGGTCAAGTTGGAACATCTGCCATGGTCAATCCTTTTTGTATCCACACACATTTAATTTTGGAACTGCCCTGAATGTTTGAAAATATTTCAATTTCATATACAGTATACTAGTATATTGCAAGAGCGGCGGGGGACCCAGGAATTCTATTCTTGATATATATTAATTAAATTGCATCCCGTCAAGATGCATATTGTAATTAATAAAATGTGCTTCATGTCATTAATTTTTGCATACCAGGCGCGTGTTTTACACATCCTGATATCCCTGATGGAGGTATAAATATAGATGTTGATACTTCCTTGTATAAACCAAAAAGGTTTACTAGTGCACCATGAAGGGGAGAGAGTTTGACTTTGACATTGATTCATTCTGCAGTGATTTATACTTGTGCACTTTTTCACTTTTCCACTTTTCAACTTTGTGTGGAGGTATTCTGTTTCAATGAATGCTCTGATATTGAGAAATTCAGATAAAAGATCGGTTGCAGCTTCTAGTTTTAATCTTGAGAAAAATGCTTTAACATGTTGAAGGCACTTATAGTTTTTAGAGAGCCATTGTGTGACTATATTATTATATATTTACAGACATGGCAAAGGAAGTTAATATAAAGACAGTAGAAGTTTATATAGATATACCAGGACTTGAAGTTAAATATGATGTACCGCTCATTGGTTCAAAACTAAAGAGTAATTGTAAAGTGGAACCAACATTCAATAAAAAGTAAGATATGCATGCACTAAATCTTAATTAGGAGAATATTCTTCTAAATGATTATACTCCATGTGTAACAAAGTAGTTGGGTACATGATTGTTGCTTGTCTGTCTTCATTGTCTTCTTCACTGTATTTTGTTTAAAGTTTGACATGTTTGATATGTTAAATCCTTATGCATATACCATTGTATACAATATATGTACATAGTCAAAAAATATAAAATTTATTTGACAAGCTTTATATACAGGTAGAAATTCCAGGTTTACCGAGCATTTCTCTACTGTTTCGCAACGAGTACAAATTATATTTTTATAATTATATTTCCTGACAATGTACGTGAAGCGGGACCAGGATGAAAGTAAACAACTTTGGCCATTTTGGTACAATTCCTGATGGCGTAGGAGAATTTTCACTTTGACCTCAAAGTTTTCAAGGTTCAAACCAATCCCCTGTCTTTTCTTCATTCAAAATCATGGACTGGTAACCAGTCTACCCTAGTAAGACCATACAAAGTTAGTTTATAATTGGTTCTCAGGCAATTTTTGATTGCAACTGATAAGGGAGGGAAGTGATTTTTTTAATCTTTTTATTTGCCAAAAAAATATAGTGGACATGATGGAGCTTTTTAAATTGTAAAAACCACCAAAAATGTAGTGAGGGAGGTGATTTTTAATTTTTATTTTATTGAAATGGCAAGAAATAGGGTTAATGAGGAACTTTTTTCAAGCCTCAAACAAGATCATGAAGGTGAGGGAGGGCCTGAGAATGAATAAATTAATTTTTTATGGCCTAAATACCACCATTGCAGGATAAAACAGTTTAGACTATAACATGTATAACTTCCAATGATTATATACCCACTCTCAAAGAGGTTGAGGGGGTTTACCATGAGGTCTACTATGTTTAAAGTGTTACTTTGTGTCTATCATTCCATCTGTCCGTCTGTTTTGCTGTCACAAATTTTGTATTAAGCTTTTCTCTGCATATCTAATGTTTGCGACTTACGTAGTCAATTTTTGACACTTTAAGCTTCTTTCATTGAAGTTTTTTTATTGCAGTTACTTAAAATTTTGGGACAAAATTAGTATTACCATGTCATATTGTTGGATGCATTTTCAAGCCTGGCAGCATACAACTTCCTGTTTACAGACTTACAGTCAATTTTTAAGGTGGTTGGCCACCTTATTGCGAAGACCGGGTTCCAAAGAATGCACTACAGCTAATGCTTTTTATATAATATACTTCAAACTGCTATGAGCAATGGCTATTTAAGCGAACAAAACAGCAAAATACCCACTAATAACGTAGTTTTTGGTGAAACAATTTCATAGATCTCGTTTATTGCCACATAATTACAAGGACTCTGTTGCAGCGTAATGAACATACCGTCTTTAGATAATTTGTGTAAATCGGCCGTGTGTATTAATTTTTGTTGCAGCCGAATCTTGTTGATATTATCAGTTTCTTGCAAATAATCAACTATGCGACAATTGCTTTATGTAATGAATGAATGATATTTTAATGTTTATCTATTTTTGATATCGCTGTATAGGTATATTTATTGTCTTTCCATGCGACGAACACGCTGTTTTGTTTACAAGTGTACACGCATGCGCATAGTTTGGTTTTAATTGTTACTTGTTACTTGTCTTGTAAGTTCCTCCAGCGTTGGAGCACTGCACATTTGGAAGACCAGAAACNCAAAGATGTTTAAAAACTGATAGAGAACAAATAACCAATATGATCTAAATGTAAAGCCAAAATCAGCTAAGGACAGAGCTTTGCATGAGGGAGATACTCCTTAGTTTTAAACAAAATTTACAAAAATTTAGATATTGTAAGGTTCCAAATATAATGAATGATATTTTAATGTTTATCTATTTTTGATATCGCTGTATAGGTATATTGATTGTCTTTCCATGCGACGAACACGCTGTTTTGTTTACAAGTGTACACGCATGCGCATAGTTTGGTTTTAATTGTTACTTGTTACAAATGTACTTGTCTTGTAAGTTCCTCCAGCGTTGGAGCACTGCACATGGCAGAATAAAAATATCTTATACACACGCGATTTCTCATTAAAAAATTTTAAAACACACTATAACATAGCACC
>MJUU01013573.1:56029-67334 GCA_002080025.1 Modiolus philippinarum | reverse complement strand
GCGATGTTTACATGTCAATTAACCCATTCATAAATTACATAGTTACCTGTACTGCTAAATGGCCCAATTAAGCTGTTAATATTTTACTCCATTCCATAAATATGTTTTGATAATTGAGAAAACATCATCAGATCAAGAAAATTCATGTTTGTTTTTGTCACTTTTTGTTTATTGTTTTTTTTAATACCGTTTTACCGTTATGGGTTATTTCCCTTTAAAATCTGTGTTCAAATAATCAAAAATTTAATTTTTTCTTTGAAGCTATAATGACAATACCTGTTGTAAATTTATTGAAAAAATTTCTTTGAACACGATTTTAAGAACAAATAGAATGACAAAGATACAAAATATGATGTTTTGCAATTTTTCTTCAAAATCTTTACCTAATCCCACAAAATTGTAAGATTTCTATATATTCAATTTAGAAACTGGTAATGTGAGGTGATGATGATTAGCATTGTATGTATGCTTCCTCATACACAGAGAGGAAAAGAGAACTTGTATGTTCTAAATTTGTAACAATTGGAATGGTCAGAAGAGAATCCTCTCATGGAAGGCCACCTCATTTGAAAGGCCAGTTTTTCATTGCAGTAGGGGTGGCCTCTCAAGAGAGGGACTACTGTAGTTCAACGCCATGTTAATTTTTCATAAGGAATCTATTGAAAAAAAAAACGTTAAAATTGGACTAGAAATAAAAAAATAAATTTTTGTGATTTGCCCCTTTTGGGCCCATTTATCTCATGAACAGTACATGCGACGTGAAATCCGTTGACACACTGCTGATTGGAAATTTCCTCAGGAGCACACTGAATGAAACCCCATCAAAATCTGATAAAGAGTAACAATTATGCAGCCAATTATGTAAAAACACCTAATTTTGCCCTTTTGGGACCCTTTTTACCTTACCTGGCCAAAGGCCATGAGAGCTTTTGCCATCACTCGGCATCCGTCCTCCGTCCGTTAACTTTTATTCAAAGATCTTCTCCTCTGAAACTACTGGGCCAATACTAACCAAACTTGGCCCGAATAATCACCAGGGTATGCACTTTCAAGTTTGTGATTTTTATGTCCATAGACCAAACAACATGGGCGCTGTTACTAAAAATAGAACATTGGGGTAAATTGATGTTTTTTGCAAATAACTTGAACACCGTTACAGATATAAAAAATTGATGGGGTTAAAATGATCGGCATTATGAGATCTACCTGCCCTGCAATTTTGGAGAATATCCGATAACCTGTCTTGGAGTTATTGCCCTTTTTCCGTAAAATTTTTGTTTTTTTGTTACTTTTAGTCTTATATATTGAAAATGGTAGAAGATAGAAGTGAAGTTTAAATACAAAAATGGTCAGCATAGTAAGATCTAAGATCTACATGTCCGGCAATTTTGAAGAAAATCTGAAGGTCCACATTAGAGTTATTGCCACTTTTTCCTTGAATTTTCATGAATTTTTAACGTTTTTATACGACCGTAAAAAAATTTAGGGTGGTAAAATGGTATGGCGCTGTCGTCATCGTCGTTGTCGTTGTCTTCGTTGTCGTCCTGCGTCTTTGTCTGTATACACTCTTGTTTTTTGTCAATAACTTAAGTTCCAGTTGACCAATCCTTATGAAATTTTAACACAGTGTTCCTTGGCACAAAAGGAAGGCTTGGATGGGTTTTGGTTATTTTGGCCCCTCCCGTTTTTAAAAAAGGGGCCAAACATTGCAAAATTGGGTGTTTTCACATATTTGGCTGTAGAATATTTATTATTTATTGGATTTTGACTAGGTTTCTTTCAGTGTGTTCCTAATTAAATTTCCTATCAGTGGTATGTCAATGGATTTTACGTGGTATGTACTGTTCACAAGATAAATGGGCCCCAAAAGGGGGGATTTTCAAAAATTTCAATTGTTTTATTTTTAGTCCGATTTTGATGCAGTTTTTTGCAATGGATTCCTTTTGAAAATACATATAGAGCTGCACCATCAGATTTTTGACAACATGTTTCTTTTCTGAGCTATGAGGGGCCAAATGGGGATAAATTTGCAAATTTTCAGATTTCGATTGGACTTTTATTCCACCGCAAAAAATTTGAGGTCGTATAATGGGATGGAGCTGTCGTCGTTGTCGTTGTTGTCATCGTCGTTGTCATGGTCCGGCGTCGTTGTCGTCTGTAGACACTTTTGTTTTTGGTCAATAACTTAAGTTCTAGTTGACCTATCCTTATGAAATTTTAACACAGTGTTCCTTGGCACAAAAGGAAGGCTGTGGTGAGTTTTGATTATTTTGGCCCCTCCCGTTTTGAAAAAAGGGGCCAAAAGGGGAAAAATTGGGTGTTTTCACATATTTGGTTGTAGAATATTTATTATTTATCGGATTTTGATGGGGTTTCTTTCAGTGTGTTCCTAATTAAATTTCCTATCAGCAGTATGCATATGGATTTTTATGTGGCATGTACCGTTCACGAGATAAATGGGGCCCAGAAAGGGGGATTTTCAAAAATTTCAATTTTTTAATTTTTAGTCCGATTTTGATGCAGTTTTTTGCAATGGATTCCTCTTGAAAAAAAACATAGAGCTGCACCATCAGATTTTTGACAACTTGTTTCTTTTCCTAGCTATGAGGGGCAGAATGGGGACAAAATTGCAAATTTGCAGAATACCTACAATTTTTTATTTTTTATCAGATTTTGATGGGATTTTTTTCTTTGGATTCCTCTTGATATAAGCTTTCTGTAGTATGTCATCAGATTTGGTGTAGCTTTTACTGTTTCCGAGCTACAAGGGGTCATAGGGGCCAAAATTGCAATTTTTGAAATAAGTGAAATCTTTGTTTTTCATGAGATTTCATTTGATTTTTTTTTTTGGTTTTTGTTTTGAAGTCCTCTTGTTGTAAGGTTTTGGTAGTATATTTCAAAAGATTTTGCATAGCTCTTACCGTTTCTTAGCTGTAAGGGATCAAAGGGGCTGAAATTCCAATTTTCAAAATACGTAAAATCTTTTATTTTTTTTATTGGATTTTAATGGGGTTCCTTTCTTGGGATTCCTTTTCTTGTATAGTTAAGTAGTATGCAGACCAAATTGACATGTCTCTTACCATTTCTGATATATAAGGAATTATAATGACTACTTTAAATTTTTCCTTAGTTTGTGTGCAGCTAATTACTGAGTCAAGCTCTTTATTGTGTCCATTTAATTACTGGGTCAAGCTCTTTACAGTATCCTCATTCATTTTGAATTACACTTGTTCAAATTTCAGTGTTTCGACATGCTGTGGTCGTATCATGCTGCGCTCGGCGTAGCCCTTTATTTTCTTTGGATTTCTCTTGATATAAGCTTTCAGTAGTATGTCAATGGATTTGGCGTAGCTCTTACCCGTTTCCAAGCTACAAGGGTCAAAAGGGCTGATTTCAGAATATGTAAAATCTTATATTTTTGTATTGGATTTTAATGGGGTTCCTTTCTTCGGATTCCTCTTATCATATAGTTAAAGTAATATATTGACCAATTTTACATACCTCTTACCATTTCAGATAAAAAGAAGGGATTATAAGGGCTAATTTTTATTTTCCTTAGTTTGTGTGCAGCTAATTACTTGTTTTCTTTGATTTCATCTTGATATAATCTGTCAGTGGTTTTATGTTCCCTAGTTTGTGTTAAGCTAATTACTGTGTCTAGCTCCTTATTATATCGATCTATTTACTGTGTCAAGTTCATCACTGTGTCCACATTTACTTTAAATTACAGTTGTCCAAATTTCAGTGGTCGACATGCTGCGTCGTATCATGCCGCGCTTGGCGTAGCCCTTTATTATTTTTATTTCAAAAACTGTTTGAGATAGAGGTTAAATGTGAATTACAAAAGTGTTGAGCTATTCAAGGACTACAATTTGTACATATGTCCAGTAGGTTTGTATCTCATCCAAGATGGCTGCCACTAGGGAACATAGTTTAACATAGGACCCTATGGGAAATGCATTCAAAGATCTTCTCCTTTGAAACCACGGAGCCAATGTGGACCAAATTTTGTCACAATAGTCCTCAGGTTGTCCCCTTTAAAGTTTATGATTTTTGTGGTTGTACCTGAAGATGGCCGCCAGCGGGAACATGGTTTAACATAGGGTCCTATGGAAATGCATTCAAAGATCTGCTCTGCTGAAACTACCCAACCAATTGGAACCAAACTTGGTCATAATAGTCCTTTGATGGTCCCCTTTAAAATTTGTGATTTTTAAGTTGGCACCTCATCCAAGATGGCCTCCAGTATGGAACATAGTTTAACAAAGGGACCCTATGGGAAATGCATTCAGTCTTTTCTCTTTAAACCACTATAAGCCAATTGGAACCAAACTTTGATACAATTGTCCTTGGCTGGTCCCCTTTAAAGTTTGTGATTGTTATGTTCGTACCTCATCCAAGATGGTTGCCAGCACGGGACATAGTTTAACATAGGACCCTAAGATCTTCTTTTCTGAAACTACTGAACCAATTGGAACCAAACTTGGTCACAATAGTTTTTAGGTAGTCCCCTTGAAAGTTTGTGATTTTTATGTTCATACCTCATCCAAGATGCAGGCCTTCAAGCGGCCCGATATTTCCTATAATTACCTATAAAATCCCTATCTTTTTAAAAGTTCCCTATAAACGCTATATTTTGGCTTAAAATGGGCACTTCCCTATATTAGCCCTATTATTTCATTTTTACAGCTTGAGTAGAACTCCATCTTTACTTTTTGTCAATAACAAATACTTTTTAAAAAAAATTTTAGCCTCGCTTCGCTCGGCGTGGAACATCACATAATACAAAATTTATTATTTTTTGCATTACATTGTTGTAAATACTGAATTTATACATTTTGGGCTTTATGTGCACATGTATTTTAAAATATCAGGTACAGAAAATATTAACGAGTAAAAAATAACCCTATATTTGCCCTATTTTTGGTGACATTATCCCTATAATTCCCTTTTATTCAGGAAAAACTGCCCTATTAAAAGCCCTATTTTTGAGCTCACTCCACTTGAAGGCCTGAAGATGGCCACCTGCGTGGAATATGGTTTAACATAGGGACCCTATGGGAAGTACATTCAAATGTCTTCTCCTCTGAATCTACTGAGTCAGGTAGAACCAAACTTGGTTACAATTGTCTTTGGGTGGTCCCTTTCAAAGTTTGTTATTTTTGTACCTCATCTAAAATTGAAACTGTAACATCTGGTGAACTGATTTATAGTCATCCTCACAATGTCAGGGGTCCTGTGTCCACACGGCTAAGCGTGGACACAGGACCCCTGACATTGTGAGGATGATTTATAGTATGAATGGCTGTTCTTTTGGTGACAATGAATAATACCAGTCACCAGGTGATCGATACAGATAGTTAAAAACAGGAGGGCCACATAATCCAAACCCATTCATAGTCTTCCTTTTGTGCCAATTAAGGAACATTGGGTCAAAATTTCATAAGGATTTATCAACTGGAACTTAAGTTATTGGCCAAAAACATAAGTGTCTACAGACGACGATGACAACAAAAACAACGACAGCGCTATACCATTATACGACCTCAAATTTTTTTAAGGCAGTATAAAAACTAACTTACTTCTTCTAATGTTAGACATTAATTTTAAAACTTATATTTGAACAAATTATTTTTTATACATTTCTTCTGAATCTTCTTAATAAGCAAATGGAAGAAAAATGTCATGAATTTGTGTATGAAGATCTTTTGCAAAAATTATCAGTTTGCTCTTAATCATTAACATACATGGCTGGCAACACAACATAATTCAACATTGTAGACTCTGTGGGAAAAATATATTTTCACCTACCAAAGCAAATTAAACTGCACAGAAATGATGTATGGTAGTCCTTAACAATGATTATTTTGTTGAGATCTCTCAATAAATATGATGGTTGCCAAGCCGATCAGCATTTATTATACCCTGCTTTGAAGGAGAGGGAGGTATACTGTTTTTCCCTTGTCTGTCTGTCCGTCCATTGTCTGGAACATCTTTCGTCAGGGATTTCTCAGCTTTTGTATGTCGCAATGATTTGATATTTGGTCCGAAGCTTTGGTAGGATGAGTTGTACAGTGTATACCCTTTTCAAGTCCGTCACTCATCTACTTCCTGTTTGACGGAACTTTGATTTTTACCATTATAGCCATATATTGAAAATTTTCGTCAAGGATTTCTCAGCTTGTGTATGCAGTAATGATTTGATATTTGGTCTGAACTTTTGTATGATAAGTTGTACTGTGTCTCCCCATTTTCAAGTCCGTCACTCATCTACTTCCTGTTTGCTGAAAACTTTGATTTTTTCCCTTTATAACCATATATTGAAAACTTTCGTCAAGGATTTCTCAGCTTGTTTATGTAGTAATGATTTGATATTTGGTCTGAAGCTTTGGTATGATGAGTTGTAGCGTGTCTTCCCTTTTCAAGTCTGTCACTCATCTCCTTTCTGTTTGACGAAAACTTTGATTTCTCCCTTTATAGCCTTATATTGAAAATTTTCGTCAAGGATTTCTCAGCTTGTGTATGCAGTAATGATTTGATATTTGGTCTGAAGCTTTGGTGAGTTGTACTCTGTCTCCCCTTTTCAAATCCGTCACTCATTTACCTCCTGTTTGACGATAACTTTGATTTTTCCCTTTATTAAACATAATTTTTGATGGGATAGTATGGGAATTACACATACTTTGATCATCTCTCCTGAAACTAAAGAAGCAAATGGAGCAGTACTTTAATGATGTTTTGAAGAACTGTTACCTCTTTTAGTTTAATTGTTTTCTTGACAACCAAAATGCATGGCTGTTATGACAAAACATAGTTTTAATTAACATTCTACTTAAGAGAAAAAAATTCAAGTTCATCTTCTTTGAATGACTGAACTGATGCATATTTAATCCAAATACTAGTATATTGGAATAATGTGTGGAAGGTACCAAATCTAATTAGAATTAGATTTCCCAATTGTCCCCTACAGTCACTGCATGGAGGATCTAACAACACATCGTTTTAGTTTCTGTTTGGATAGTTCATTTGAAATTCTTGGCTTTTATCATGAAAATAGAATTAAAAGAAAACAGGAAACACCTATAATGGCCAAAAAAACACAGTCACATGCCCCAATGTACCAAGGAACTGCACAAGAAAAAAAAACATGATAAAAGACAAAAGATAAATGTAAACAACAATAAGAATTTGGGACAGCTGGACTTGGTACCGGCACTTTAAAAAAGTCAGCGGTAGGGCTAAACCATTTTATGGGTACCCAAACCTTTAACAACATTTCCGTAAAATCATGGATGAGAAATGCCTTTAGTAATAAGCTGTTTGCAAGTGACATTATGTTCTAATATGAAATAATCATATCTTCTATGAAATTTTTTAAATATATTTAACAATTTATGAAATCTCTAACCTTGCTGCAAAAGTTTATAAGTGATAGTAAGGTTACGTTCATTAAAGTTGTCAAGAGTAGAACAAACGCGCGCAAATTGTACCAGTTGAGAAATATAAAATCCGTAGGATGGAGCTAGAGGAACAAGGGAAGTTAGTAATACTGATATCAAAATCATCCCTTTAATCATAAATTTTAGTTTTTATTTTACTAGAGTCAACGATGATAGTTAAATCCAGAAAAGGGCAATATTTGGAATCATTGTTAGCTTTATTAAGTTTCAGTTGTTGTGGGTAATTAATGTCAACATATCTGAAAACTGGGGATTGTCAATAGTAAGGATATTATCAATATACCTTAAAGCTCTTGTAGACTTGATTCTGATTGGTTGATGTCAAATGTCATAGAACTGAAAGTAAAATGGGATGTTGTTAGATCTACCATGAAATGACTAGAAAGAACAATTGGTAGATCAAGTTTTAATTAGATTGGGAAGGTCCTTTCCAAAGATTTTTTATTCTGTTGTGATCTGACAGTAAACATGGTAGTTTTGTGAACATAAATAACATTGGACCTCATGGGCAAAAATTAGTTTTATCATCTCCTCTGAAAAAATGGAATCAAGTTGAACCAAACTAGCCAGAAATGATGTATTATACATCCTTTGCAAAGAAGATTCTCAGAGCATTCCAATATGTCTACAAACATGGCCACTGTCTCTGAACATATTTTTGCTCCTATGGTAAACATGGTAAACTTGGTAAAGAATATTTTGATTATCTGAAAGCTAAGGACATGCTAAAATAATATTTGTTGAGACCCTATTTTCTCATTATGCATCAAAGAGGTAAAATTTGTTTTAGCTTTCACTTAAGGATTTGTATATAAGCACCCAGATTAAAAGCATTTTATCAGGTAAGTGATAGAAGTTTATGAACCTTTATGTCTAACAGCATAACTGTTTAATATCTTTTCATTTTAATAGCTATAACTTTATGGAAGATTGATTGATTGATTGATCTTTTACACCAAGTTCAGAAATATTTCAGCTATATTGGATCTTTATGGAAGAAGTCTCACTTACTTCAATACACCATTTTTAAAAACAATGAGAATATGTAAATGTATGTGTCAAGCTGCCCGAGATAAGATACTGTAACAACTTATTTTTAACTTTGGGTGCTAATAATTAGTAAAGTATTCTAGAAAAGATTCAATAAATCTGTTCTTTCTCTCAGTTTGTAACATGCTTTATTATACACCTCCTCCCCCACCCCACCCCCCACCCCCCCACCTGTTTTGCGGGAGGTGTATAGTGTTCATGGTGTCCATCCGTCCTTCCGTCTTCCCATCCTTCCGTCCGTCCATCTTTTTGTACCCAACAGCTGGTAACCATTACTCCTCCTAAACCAATGATCGGAATTTCATGAAACTTATGCAGGAGCTTAATTACATATTGTAGATGTGCACTATGCTTTTTGTTTTGCAGTAATTCCCTTTTTTCCAGATTTTTGACATGTTTTGAACTTCACATTTTAGCTTAATGCAAATGATTTTTGACATGTTTTGAACTTTGTCATTTTAGCTCAATGCAAACCATATGGTGACCACATGGTATCCACTACTCCTCTTAAACCACAGATTGGAATTTCATGAAACTTATGTAGGAGCTTCATCACATATTGTAGATGTGCACTACACTTTTATTTTCCCCAAATTCCTTTTTACCAGATGTTTTGGACCTTGTCAATTTAGCTTAATGCGAACCATGTAGTGACCTCCTGGTGTCCACTATTCCTTCCTGACTACTGATTGGAATTTCATTAAACTTATGCAGGAGCTTTATTACATATTGTAGATGTGCACTACGCTTTTTGTTTTACAAGAATTCCTTTCTTTTCAGATTTTTGACATGTTTTGGACTATGCAAACCACATGGTGACCACATGGTATCCCCTACTCCTCTTAAGCCAATGATTGGAATTTCATGAAACTTATGTAGGAGCTTAAATACATATTGTAGATGTGCACTATGCTTTTGTTTTCAATTTTTTTTTCATATTTTTTGACATATTTTCGACTTTGTCATTTTAGCTCTTGAAATTCAAACCACATGGTATCCACTACTCCTCTTAAACCTCTGATTCGAATTTAATGAAACTTATGCAGGAGCTTTTTTACATATTGTAGATTTGCATTACACATTTTGTTTTCCAATTATTCTGTTTTGGCAGATTTTTTATATGTTTTGGACTTTGCCATTTTAGCTCTTTCACCTCAATGCAAACCATATGGTACATACCTGGTAACCACTTCTCCTCCTTGACCACTTATCAGAACTTCATGCTGGACCTTAATTACATATTGTAGATGTGCAATTTGTATTTTGTTTTCCAATTTTTCCTTTATACCAGATGTTTTAGAAAATGCAGGGAGAGGCGGGGGCAGGGGGTATCCGTGGCCCACTAGGCCACAGTAACTCTAGTCTTTTATCAGCTTCAACAAATGTCAGCAAATCTTTAGGAAACATACAAATATTGTGTATATTTATACACAATGTAGCATTTTGTCACCTTTTTACAAAGGAACTGTCACTGACTGTCAGTTATTGACTGTGGGCTTGGCCTTTATATGGGAATTTAACCTATAGCATTAGCTAAAGGGGTTAAATTTAGAATTTTAATGCCCAGCCCATGGTTAAATGACAATAACCATATACCCACCATGAATTATTTTGATTCTAATATGACAGAAAATGAAAGTTTCCATGCTGAAGCTACCTAAGAGAAGGCGGATTTCCCGTTTCAGTTGTTGTCAGAGTCTATTGTGTCACAATACACAATCTGACTTTCTCAAACAGATGCAAGTTCAATATGCAAAATGAAAGCAAAACAATACACATTTACTTTTCAGAATGGCAAGATGAAGTTAAAAAATGTTCTTAACATTTTTTTCCTTCACAAACTAAGACAATGAAATTAAAAACATGGTTGTTTTACATCCCTTTTACTCTTATTCTGTATTCTTATATCATTTGTGCATGTGCAAAGTATATGGTTATCAATTATTCTCTTATGATGTGGCAGCAATATCTATTTCTTACACGATAAGATAATTTTTCGTATCACTTAGTGATAACTTTTATGCTATCATTTCATTGGCCTTTCATACGATTAGATAACTTTTCAACTGTATTTTCATTGGTTGTTCTAGAGGTCACACATCAGGTCAAACCAACGTCATGGCAATCCGTGCTCATTGCATTATGTTGTCTGCATTATTTTTTTATACGACCGCAAAAATTTTGCGGTCGTATTATGTTATGGCGCAGTCGTCGGCGTCGGCGTCGGCGTCGGCGTCTGTGGCCAGCATAACTTTGTTTCTAGTGGACGGATCATCTTCAAATTTCAGTATGTGGTTTCTTGGCATAATGGCTATCCCGGGTTTTAATTTCGGGTTTATGGCCCCACNTGTGTTCTGTGTTGATGTTATGATGTAATGTGTATTGGGATCATTGATGCCTAGAAATTGACATCAGAATCAGTTACCACAGAGACAGAGAAATTTACACCTACATTTAACTACCTTTTCACTCAACTGACAAGCAGAAATTAATTTTATTACTGTTTAGATGTTTAAAACTGTAATTTCAATTCAACCGAGCTTTCACCCAGGTTTGTCACCAGCGAGGAATCATGTACCTGTCATTGCTATTGATTGGTGTGTACATGCAACAAAGTTCCTACATCTACAACACTTATCGTTGTTTATAGTTTCTTCTTTATATACGGGGAAAATTTATTGCTAGACTTTACATTCATTATAAGGATAAATTTAAAGTACATAATTAATCTTCAATGTATTCACAAACACAACTAAATTCTCCCAACTTAACATAATTGGGAGAACACGACAGAA
>MJUU01013573.1:41402-54048 GCA_002080025.1 Modiolus philippinarum | reverse complement strand
GCAAACAAAAGTTTGGGGGTATATAGGTATCACCCTGGCTGTCTGTCCGTCTGTCCACACTTCTTGTAAGCACATCTCCTCTTAAACCACTGGAAGGATTTTGATGAAACTTTACACGAAAGAAGAATAGTATATGTAGATGTGCATGAAGAAATATAGTTATTGTCGGAAACCAGGAAGGGGAGATAATTTGACTCTTTCGTTGATTCTTTCTGCAATGAAGAAATTGGGAGGGGATTGTTTTTGTCATGTCTGTTTGTCTGTTAGTCTGTGCGTCTGAAAAACTTTAACCTTGGCTATAACTTTTGAACTATGTAAGATAGACTTTTAATACTTGGCAGGTGTATAGGTCCAGTCAAGAGGATTATAAATATGCCCCCCAAAAAATTGGGTCAGGTCAAAGGTCAAAGTCACAGAGGTAAAAAAGGTGTGAAATTGGCTGTTTTCACATATTTGACTGTAGAATCCATATTACATGTATTTATTCTACTGAGACGGGGTTTGTTTTAAGTTATTGCTAATACAATTGCATAACTGTAGTATGCCATCGGATTTGAGGTAGCATTTACCGATTTTGAGAAACAAGAGGCCCAAAAGGGGACAAATCGAAAAAAAAATGAAATTTTTTGTCAGATCTTGATACAGTGTATTTCTGTAGGTTACTTATAGCATAGACAGATGTTTAAACAGAGAATTTAACAATTAAAACCATTTCAATAAACAAGAGGCCCAAAGGGGCTTCATCTATTTCAGAATAAAAGGGTTAAATTTGGTGTTTCTATGGTAATAAACAACTTTTGAATTGTATAATATAGACTTTTAATACTTGGCAAGTGTATAGGTCTAGTCAAGAGGAACATAAATATGAAAAAATTAGGTCAAAGGTCAAGGTCACAGAGGCCAAAAAGGGTTAAATTGAGTATTTTCATATATTTTACTGTTGAATCTGGGGCATGTGTAGTGTTTCACAAACACATCTTGTTTTTCAAAGAAATAATTCAAACCGTCGATATTGTGAAACCAAACTGTTGCAGAGACACACTTTTGGCTGCCATTCGGTGACAACTCTTGTTTTACATAACTTGCAATAGAAATGCCACTCAATCCANAAATTTGCGTCCACACCAACTTAGATTTTTAGATTTGCATTTACCATATCGTTTCAGGGTTCAGTCGGGGGGGGGGGTATATTTGGCTGCCATTCGGTGACAACTCTTGTTTTACATAACTTGCAATAGAAATACCACTCAATTCACAAATTTGGAAACCCTCAAAATAATGATTTTTTTTTTTTGAAACCACAAAGTTTAATGAATAAAAGTACTTTCACAGTATGGAATATTTCTAATAAATATTTTATGTAGTTTTTTTATACGACAGCAAAAATTTTTGCGGTCGTATAATGGTATGGTGCTGTCGTCGTTGTCGTCGTCGTCTGTAGACACTTTTGTTTTTGTTAATAACTTTAGTTTTAGTTTCAGTAGACCAATCCTTCTGAAATTTTAACACAATGTTCCTTGGCTCAAAAGGAAGGCTTGGCTTAGTTTTGGTCATTGTCGCCCCACCCGTTTTTAAAAAAGGGGCCAAAAAGGGTTAAATTTGATGTTTTTATATATTTGACTGTAGAATCTTTATTATTTATCGGATTTTGATAGGGTTTCTTTCAGTGTCCTCCTGAGGAAATTTCCAATCAGTAGTATGCCAACAGATTTCACGTGGCATGTATCGTTCACGAGATAAATGGGCCCAAAAGGGGCTAATTTCAATTCTTTTTTATTTTTTATTTTTTTTATCCAATTTTGATGCAGTTTTTTGCAGTGGATTCCTGATGAAAAATTAACATAGCGCTGCACCATTAGATTTTTGATAACTTGTTTCTTTTCCAAGCTATGAGGGGGCCAACGGGGCAAAAATTGCAGACATGCGGATTACCTAAAATTTTTATTTTTCATCCGATTTCAATGGGATTTTTTTCTTTATATTCCTCTCATCATAGGCTTTCAGACTTGAATCAACGGATTTGGCGTAACTCTTACCGTTTCCGAGCTATTAGGGATCAAAGGGGCCAAAATTGCAATTATAAGAAATGTGTGAAATCTTTATTTTTCATTAGCTTTTGATGGGATTTTTGTCTTTGGATTATTCTCATTGTAAGCTGTCAGTAATATGGCAGTATATTTTTTGTTGCTCTTCGGTTTCCAAGCTTTAATGGGTCAAAGGGGCCAAACTGCAATATTTCAAAATATGTGAAATCTTTATTTCATTGGATTTCAACCTGAGTTTTTTTCTTTGGATTTCTCTTGATGGTAGTCAACAGAATTTCTTGGCTGTTACAATATCCTAGTAATAATGGATTAAAAGGCTAATTTTTATTTTCACAAGTTTGTCTCCATAAAGGTCCTTATTGTGTCCAGCAAATTACTGTGTCCACATTCAGTTTAGTTTACACTTGTTCAAATTTCAGTGGTCGACATGCAGCGTTCGTATCATGCTGCGCTAGACATAGCCCTTTATTCATTTTAGGTCTCCACCAGCTGTATTGTAAAATGTCACCTTTTTCAATGAGTGTTTTCTGTTTGTTTCAGTACAAAGATGGCATGATAACATTGATCCTGAAAAAAGCTAAACCAGCTGAATCATGGGAAGTTCAGATAGAAAAAGGACTGCGAAAACTGAATGAATGATCATTATAGACTATTATTAATACATGAGCTGGACAGATTCTCAATGTTGTGTTGAAAAACACAAAATCAGTCTTTAAGTCCCATTCTGCCAATTTGGTATACTTTTGCTTCAACTAAAGAATGCATTATATACACTGTACTATAGAACGTGTACAGTAGACATACATCACATAAATACTAATATGTTAATTACTATTATCTGAAATCTGATTTCATGGTGTCCATTCTATGTCTAATGAGAAAATAAAGTACTAATAACAATTTTGATTGCATTGACAAATTGTGTTATGTAACATAGCAAAAGGCAGTCAAGTAGATATCGGACAGATATCTATCTAAGACATCAGGGGCATAGTCTTTACAGTTAAACTACTAGTATATCTCGATACATGAACCTAATTATGAAAAAAAAATCTTTTTTATGCCCCCAGATCAAGGATCAGGGGGCATATTTTGTCCTGTCTGTGTTAATGAAGTGAAGATAACAGGAAACACTTACACTGTGTGTCTGTTTGTCCGAAACTTTAACATTGGCTATACCTTTTGAACTATGTAAGATAGACTTTTCATACTCAGCAAGTGTATAGGTCTAGTGAAAAGGAACATAAATAATCCAAAAAAAAAACCAAAAAAAAATGAGGTCAGGTCAAAGCTCAAGGTCACAGAGGATAAAACAAGGTTAAATTGGGTGTTTTCCAATATTTCACTGTAGAATCCGTATTATTCATCCTATTGAGACGGGGTTTGCTTTATGTTATTGCTAATAAAATTGCACAACTGGAATATGCCGACAGATTTTAGGTAGCGTTTACCGTTTTTGAGAAACAAGAGGCCCAAAGGGGGCCAAGTGGAGAAAAACGAATTTTTATGCCCCCAGATCGAGGATCGGGGGGCATGTTGTTTTTGTCCTGTCTGTCTGTCTGTTTGTCTGTGCATCCGAAACTTTAAACCTTGGCTATAACTTTTGAACTATATAAGGTAGACTTTTGATACTTGGCATGTATATAGGTCTAGTCAAGAGGAACATAAATATGCAAAAAAATTTGGTCAGGTCAAAGGTCAAGGTTACAGAGGTTAAAAAGGGGTGAATTTGGCTGTTTTCACATATTTGACTGTAGAATCCTTATTATTTATCGTATTGAGACAGGATTTGTTTTATGTTATTGCTAATAAAATTGCCCAACTGTAGTTTATCAACAGATTTGAGGTAGCATTTGCCGTTTTTTGAGAAACAAGAGGCCCAAAGGGGGACAAATGGAAAAAAAATATGACTTTTTCAATTTTTTGTCAGATCTTGATGCAGTATTTTTCTGTAAGTTTCTTAAAGCATGTTTGAACAGATACTTTTAACAATTAAAACCATTTCAATAAACAAGAGGCCCAAAGGGGCTTCATCTGTTTTAGAATAAAGGGGTTAAATTGGGTGTTTTTATGGTAATAAACAACTTTTGAACTCTGTAAGATAGACATTTAATACTTGGCAAGTGTATAGGTCTTGTCAAGAGGAACATAAATATTACAAAAAAATAGGGTCAAAGGTCGAGGTCATAGGGGTCAAAAAGGGGTAAAATTTGGTATTTTCATATATTTTACTGTAGAATCTGGTGCATATGTAGTGTTTCACAAACACATCTTGTTTAATATTTTTTGTCAGATCTTGATGCAGTGTTTTTCTGTAGGTTTTATATAGCATGTTTAAACAGATACATTTAACAATTAAAACAATTCCAATAAACAAGTGGCCCCAAGGGGTTCATCCATTTTATAATAAAGGGGTTGAATTGGATGTTTTTAATGGTAATAAACAACTTTTCAATTATGCAAGATAGGATTTTAATACTTGGCGAGTGAATAGGTCTAGTCAAGAGGAACATAAATATGCAAAAAAATTAGGTCGAAGGTCAAGGTCACAGAGGTAAAAAAGGGGTGAAAATTGCGTATTTTCATATATTTTGCTGAAGAATCTTGGGGCATATGTAGTGTTTTACAAACACATCTTGTGTTTACATAAAAATAAAGATTTATAATTATGATACTCGTGGTGGATCTGAATTACTTACGCAATTATGCTTTAAAGCACACAGTCATTTTCTTTGCATTATGTCTTGAATATACAAAGGCATCAATTGTGACCTCAGAAAATTTGTTCAGTAAGAACAGAACATTGATACTCTGAAGTAGTTTGACATGTCTGCAAACTAGACCTATTTATGGGTGTTTATGACCCTGATAAGAGAATCAAACTTGAAATATTATATTGAAAACTAAGGAGTATCTCCGTCATGCAAAGCTCTGTCCTTAGCTGATTTTGGCTTTATATTTAGATTAAATTGGTTATATGTTCTCTATCAGTTTTTAATCATCTTGAGTTTCTGGTCTTCCAAACGTTTAGATTTTATCTGCACTGTAGAGACATTAGTTGTCGAAATGCGCATATGTAGAAAGTAAATTCACAGTAACTTTTCAGTTATCAGATAGAAATTCTTTCTTCCAGGCTTTACACACAGTCATAAGTTTATTGCATCAAATCCTTTATGAAAAGTTTTGACAATATTGCTGCAGCAGCAAATAAAAAAAAAGCTAACATTAGACCTCAATGCAAAAAAAAAAGATTTTTTTTTGGTCATGCATGGCATAGAAGCAATATGTCAGGTGAGCGATACAGGCTCAGTTTCTTAGCCTCTAGTAACTAGTATTGATATTCATGACAGTCAAATATTGAATTAGTTACACAATAATCATTTTCAGGCAATTAACACCCTTTATACATAACGTAGTAACAAACCAGTGCAAAATTTTTTAGCAAACTTGCTAAAAATGTACTTGACATGATGCAGCAGTTTTATTTTGTTGGAGCATTAATAAATTGCAAAGTAAAATTTATTTTGCTCAACAAAGGTGATGTTTTATATTGTTGTTTAGTCTTTGCTAACATGACATTTTTATTAAGGGGATTGATCTCCTTTGTGCCACTGGGCATTTACAAAGAAAGCACTACAGTGTTTACTTCTGTCTTATTATTTCTACAGTGATGGAGATTTATGCTAATATCATTGATTAACAAGAAAAGATATTTAATTTAGCACACCCAATAATAAGAAGAAACTGAAAATATTGTTTATTAAGATCAGTTTTGGAACCAAGAGTTATCTCAAAGACTTTAATAAATTATTGGGTCCTTTGTCTAGTTGAGTCACCGCATAGTGGTGGATGCCTTATTGTAATCACTTTGTCTATGGGTCCACAAATCCCGCCCGTTGATAACAAAGTCGTTTCTGGAGCATAGCTTTTTTGTCTTTTGAGATAAGCTTATGATCGTGGCATGTGATTGTAAATTTTCGGCCATCGTGGGTGTTTCCTGTTTTCTTTCCTACATTAATTATGATATTTTGCATGTAGATAGATCACTTCAAGACGATATGTCATGAACCATGACCGGTGACCTTTGAACTTTGTTTTCAAGGTCAGATTATTGTTTTAGCTCACTTGGCCTAAAAGCTCATATGAGCATTTGCCATCACTATGCGTCCGTCGTCCGTACGTCTGTCTGTCAACAATTTCAAAAATCTTTTCCTCTGAAACCACTGGGCCAAATGTAAACAAAGTTGGCCTGAATCACCACCAGAGTATGGCTTCTCAAATTGTGTTCCATCAGGCAGCAGATCAATTATTGCCACCGTTGCTAAAAATAGAACGTAGGGGTAAATTGCAGTTTTATGCCAATAACTCGAAAACCGGTACAGAAATAAAAAATCTGATGGGTTTAAAATGAACAGCATGATGAGACCTTGCTACCGTGCAATTGTGAAGAAAATCTGAAATCTCATCTGGGAGTTATAGTCCTTTTCCGTAAAATTTTCAAAATTTGTGTATTTTTTATTTCAAAAAGAGTAACAGATAGAGGTCAAGTGTAAATTGCAAAAAATTTTCAGCATGTCAAGATCTACCCACCCTGAAATTTTGAAGAAAATTCAAAAACCCTTGTAGGAGTTATTGCCCCTTTTTCACAGAATTTAAAAAAAATATATATTTTTAACCGGGTTTTCCAATCTCTTCCAGTATTTGAGATAGGAATTTTTTATTTTGCAGATCAATTGTACATATATCAAAGGTGTGCATGGTACTTTGATTTTGATTTATGATAATTTATGTCAAAAATATCAGCTGTTGAACTTTAGTCATTTTACGTCAAGTTTTTAAAAATAGGGTAACCCCTTTGTCAGGAGCAAATCTCCTACAGTATTTGAGATAGGAAGTTTTTATTTTGCAGATCAATTGTACATATATCAAAGGTGTGCATGGTACTTTGATTTTGATTTTTAGCTTGCCGGGACGAATGTCCGGAGAGCTATTGTCATACCCCCGGCGTCGGCGTCGGCGTCGTCGGCGTCGTCAGCAAAAACTTTAACCTTGCTTGTGAAATGGAGACCTTAAGAGGTGGGATGTTGATATTTAGTATGTGGCTTCCTTGCAATGAGAGCTTTCTTTCGGTACCATTTTTGTAGACATTTTGACCTTGACCTTTGAAAAACTTTAACCTTGCCTTTAGAAGGCAGGCTTTTAGTGGTAGGGTGGTCATATCTGGTATGTGACTTCCTTATGATGAGAGCATTCTAGTGGTACCATATATGTAGAAATTCTGACCGTGACCTTTCCCTGAGGGCAATTTTTGAAAAACTTTAACCTTGCCTCTAGAAGGCAGGCTTTTAGTGGTAGGGTGTTCATATTTGGTATGTGACTTCCTAATAATGAGAGCATTCTAGTGGTACCATATTTGTAGACATTTTGACCTTGACCTTTCCCTGAGGGCAATTTTTGAAAAACTTTAACCTTGCCTCTAGAAGGTAGGTTTTTAGTGGTAGGGTGTTCATATTTGGTATGTAACTTCCTTATGATAAGAACTTATTAGTGGTATCATATTTGTAGACATTTTGACCTTGACCTTACCCTGAGGGCAATTTTTGAAAAACTTGCCTTTAGAAGGTAGGCTTTTAGTGGTAGGGTGTTCATATTTGATATGTTACTTCTTCATGTTGAGAGCTTTCTGATGGCACCATAATTGTAGACATTTTTACCTTGACCTTTCCTTGAGGGCAATTTTTGAAAAACTTTAACTTTGCTTATAGAATTTGGTTGTTTAGTGGTAGCGTGTTCATATTTAGTATGTGGCTTTCTTGTGATGAGAGCTTTCTAATGGTGCTATATTTGTAGACATTATGACCTCGACCTAGCCTTGAGGGCAATTTAAAAAAAAATATATAACAGTGTTACTAGAATGTTGAAATTTAGTGGTAAGGTGTTTAATTTCAACATATGACTTCCTTATGATGATAGCTTTCTGATGGTACCATATTTTTAGACATTTTGACCTTGACTTTGTCCTTAGGACAATTTAGAAAAAAAATTCAACCTTGCTTCTAGAAGTTAGTTGTTTAGTTATAGGGTGTTTATATTTTGTTCATGACTTCCCTATGGTGAGAGCTTTCTGGTAGTACCATAGTTGTAGACATTTTGACCTTGACATTGCCCTGGGGCAGTTTTTTTTTTTTTAAATTGAACCCTGTTTATAGAAGTTCGTCTTTTAGTGATAGAGAGTTCCTGTTTGACATGTGGCTTTCTTATATCGCTTTTAAAGTATTTATCACGCAAATGTATATCCTTCAAATTAATTGTGCATTGTGGTTACTGTAATCCCCGGCGAGCTATGTTGTCTTCTGACAACTCTTGTTGATAATTTATGTCAAAAATATCAGCTGTTGAACTTTAGTCATTTTACGTCAAGTTTTTAACAATAGGGTACCCCCTTTGTACGGAGCAAATCTCCTACAGTATTTGAGATAGAATGTTTTTATTTTGCAGATCAATTGTACATATATCAAAAGTGTGCATGGTACTTTGATTTTGATTTTTGATAATTTATGTCAAAAATATCAGTTGTTGTACTTAGTCATTTTACGTCAAATTTTTAACAATAGGGTATCTCCTTTGTCCGGAGCAAATCTTCTACAGTATTTGAGATAAGAACTTTTTTTGCAGAATAATTGTATATATATCAAAGGTGTGCATGGTACTTTGGTTTTGATTTTTGATAATTTATGCCCTAAAAGAAAAACAGTTGTTGAACTTAGTCATTTTACGTCAAATGTCTGCCAACAGGATACCCCATTTGTCCAGAGCAAATCTTCTACACTTTTCAAGACAGAAAGTTTTTTTATTAAAGATATATGTGGTGTAAATATCAAAGGCGTGCATTGTACTTTCATTTTGATTTTTGATGAATAATGCTAAAATAACCAGTTGTTGTACTTGGTCATTTTAGGTCAAATATTTAACAATAGGGTGTCCAATTTGTCCAGAACAAAACTCCTACAGTTTAATAGACAGGACGTTTTTATAATGCAGATCATTTGTACCTGTATCAGAGGTGTGCACAGTACTTTTATTTTCCTTTTTGATTAAATCCAAGTTGCTGAACTTTCAGAAAAAGGCTACTTTGATGGAAGGTTTAACATTGAAAATTAATGAAAATTATAAGTACATTTCAAATATTCAGGGTCAACCCATTTGCAATATATACTGTCCATGTAAAAGAAAACCCGGTTTGCTGTCACATTGACAGCTTTCCTCTTGTTCGTCTTTTATTTCCAAAACTATAGAAGATGAAGGTTAAGTGTAAAATGATAAAATGTTTGCCATGCTGATGCGACTTCAAAACTGGTGTTGAAAATTGTTCGTGGACTGCCATTTACAAAAGGCCGCCAAAAAAGCGGAAATTCAACATTTTCCGATTTCAATGAAATTTTGTTTCCAGATAGATATTGATGTTGTGACTAAAACAGATATGGAAAATTCTTCGTTGACTGCCATTTTCAAAATGGCTGCCAAAAAGACGGGAAAATTCAACATTGTCCGATTTCAATGAAATTTGGCTTCCAAATAGATATTGACTTGGGAAAAAAGGTAAAAAATAATCAGACTTTAAATATAGTTCAAGACATTGGTAGTGTTCGGGCTACCAAAGTTTGAGAGATCAACTGTATAACTTACAATGTTAGCTTGATTGAGGCAACTGAAAGCCAGGTGAGCGACACAGGCTCTTGCATGGGATCCTCGGGTTTGTTTCAAAAAGTGTATCAGATACAGACCAAGTGTAATTGCAAGAATGTTCAGCACATCAAGATCTACCAATCCTGAAAGTTTGAAGAAAATCCAAAAATCCTTGTAGGAGTTATTGCCCTTTTTCACAGAATTTTCAAAATCCAAAACTATAGAAGATAAAGGTAAGTTAAATGAATAAAATGTTTGCCACGCTGTGGCGACTTCAAAATTGGTGTTAAAAATTGTTCCTTGACCACCATTTTAAAAAAATTCAACATTGTCTGAATTCAATAAAATTTGGTTTCGAAATAGATATTGCTGTTGCGACTTCAAAACTGGTGTTGAAAATTGATCGTTGACCGCCATTTTTGAAAATGGCCTTCAAAAAAGGCGGGAAAATTCAACATTGTCCGATTTCAATGAAATTTTGTTTCTAAATAGGTATTGAGGTTGCAACTTCGAAACCGATGTTAAAAATTATTCGCTGACCGCCATTTTCAAAATGGCTGCCAAAAAATGCGAGAATTTCAACATTGTCGTATTTCAATGAAATTTGGTTTCCAATAGATATTGATGTGAGTGAGAACTTCGAAACTGGGGTTGAAAATTGTAAGCTTACGCCTGTTTTGAAAATGGCTGTCAAAACAGGCAGGGAAATTCATCATTTCCGATTTAAATGAAATTTTGTTTCCAAATAGATAATTCTGGTAATATGGAATATCGATTATTTGTGGTGATGACGCATTGGAGTGATCGTATGGAAAAGGCTCGAGTACAAAATCGGAGTCTTTCAACACACATTTTTGAAATTAATATGAGGAATTTTCGTTAGATTATAAGCATAAAACATTCATCATATAAAATTTCATATCGAAATTGAATTAGATAAAAACATTGAAAGTTGGTTGATTTTCCATACGTTCGATGAAAAATCTAGAGGCCCGGGTGACTTCCGGTTTGGTTTTATCTGCTCTGTGATTCGTCAAAATTTAACTGTGACATCACGAAATTATCTATAGATATAAATGTCACAACTTCAAAACTGATGTTGAAAATTGTTAGCTGACAGCCATTTTTAAAATAGCTGCTAAAACAGGCATGAAAATTCAAATTGTTCGATTTCAATGAAATTTGGTTTCCAAATAGATATTGATGTTGCGACTTCAATACCGAAAGGGAAATTTTACGTTGACCACCATTAACAAAATGATGTCTCGACTTCAAAACTTTTTGTCAAAAAGCCCAACAAAGAATATAGTAAAACATGATCAGACTTTAAATACAGTTCAAGATATTGGTGGTATTCGAGCTACCAAAGTTTAAGAGAATGAAGATCAACTGTATAACTTAAAATGTTAGCTTGATTGTGGCAACTTAAAGCCAGGTGAGCGATACAGGCTCCTGAGAGCCTCTGGTTATAATGACAAGTCGTGTCCGGGCTATAACATTTGTATACCCCCACTCGTTAGAGAGTGTGGTATATTGCATTCACCTTGTCTGTCCGTCCTTCCGTCCGCCCAAGAATTAATTTCTGTTACACTGATTTTCTTAGCCTTTAAAGGAAGGATTGATTTGAAAATTGGTATGCAGCCCCTATAGGATGTGTTTTAAGAGAAATTTTATTTTGAGTCCTGTTGGATGTGTACTCGGTCCCGTTTAACGAAATGTGGACTTAGTTACAAAAAGTAGTGAAACATGATTTTTTCGTCGCAGTTTTCTCACCTTTTACAAGAGGGATTGATTTCAAAATTAGTATATATTCTTTTGTTGCGAATCGTTTGGCAGCGACCATGATCACGGATAAATTATGGGGTAACTACATCATATGTAAGGTAACACGACTTAGTGCCTGTGTCATGATGCTACATGTATAGTATTTGAAATTCCCTTTAATATTTTAAGCTGAAGCCTAGTCTACAAATGTAACATGTGTACTTTGTTGCCATGACACACTAAAAAAATCCATATCAATCGATACCTGGTAATATCTATTGATAGTATTCAGGAAAAGGCTAGTACCGTTTTCTGTACTCCATGTCTGTAGAAATAACTATGATGTTTCCTGTTGCTATAGATGTAGATCCGCTTTATTTAATTATTGTCTTAAATATCTTGTTCTCCCCAGTATTTATGATGGTGCTTCTATGATAGATTCAGGAGGATAATATGAAGATTATTCCATAGTTTAATTGTTCACAGTGCAAAGTTCTGTAGTAGTTTAAAGTATGTTTCAGAGTAATTAATTGAATTAAAGTGCATCGTTATAAAAGGGGTGGTCAAGATGCCTAAGCATGATGCATTTTCACCATCCCTACTCTTATGAAGCACTTTAATTCAATTTATTACCCCGAAACAAAACTCAGTTTAAATTTACTTACCCTTTCATGTTCATTACTTTTGTTGAATAATTTTTCCCATTTTGGCCAGTCAGATTGCATGTATTTTTTGTTTACATGTTTATTCTAGTGATAGACTTCATTGTGACTTGGGTGCACATTTTTATGCTCTCTCAAAAGACAGACGTATTATGGTATACCCTCTGTTTGTCTGTTTGTTAACTTTTTGGTATCCTGAGTTTTTTTCTGTAACCACTTGACATACTGTATATTGGTGCATCTAGATGAGATGCAGCTTTTGGATTGAATTTTTTTTTTATAAAGATAACAAGTTTTAAATCTTTTCTTATTTCGAAGATAACTGCCTAAGCAGCACTCCAGCGTTCAGTGCTTTGATTTATTATCTCTTCTGAAACCCCGTAAGCTAAATCAACCAAACTTTAAAGGAATGCTGTGTAGAGGGTCTTTTACAATAATTCATCCTTTCGTTTGGATTCCATAAATATTGCCACAAGCGAAAAACTCAAT
>MJUU01013573.1:21079-40981 GCA_002080025.1 Modiolus philippinarum | reverse complement strand
TCTATCCCGTTTCCTTATAGTATAATAAACAAACAAATAAACCCAAAACAGGTAGACTATTAAATCCAAGACTACAATCTTGAGAAGGTAAGAATAAGACAAAACGTAATTTAGAAAGATGGATCAAGGAGCATTTTCTGCTGGTTAAACACTGTCGCACTTCGGAATAAAAATGAAATTCAAAACTTCCCGAAGGGATTTCAGTAGACAACGGCAGTATCAGTTAGACGCCAGTATACATGTAATATCTTCAGGCCATTGAATCCCAAATCCAATTCAACGGAATCATGAAGAATATCCTGTAAATATGCCCTATTACGTAAAGAATGTAAGTTACGTCCCAATTTTACGGGACTTTTATCAGAGTGCTCTTTTTCCAAATATGTTCAATTTTCTGAGTCTGTGAACTGAATCAGAATGATCGGAGACTTAATCCTCTTCCTCTAGTAATTTTTGAAAAAAAACTCTTTTTAAACGCAACCACTAATAAGGAAAGAGTGCATGTCCTTCTTTAGTGTGTTAGTATTTAGACCGATTGGTGAAGGACAGATGAAAAGATTCTTATGCGGTGAGAGAGGAGTCTTAGATAGGATCAGAACCACAGATGTTTCGCCTATATTGTTATTATCTCCTCTTTTAAAATGTTTTATCTACTTTTCCTTCACATTTAGTATGAGGTCCTTAGGCTTAATTGAATCTACTTTAAGGAAATTTGTTTTTGAGAAATGAATTTCCCATGGGTATTTTTCCAAACAAGGGAAACATGAAACGAGTATTTTTTCTATGGTTTTATAGAAAGATTATCTTAAAGTATACTTTATAAACAATGAACAAGTACAATATTTACATATACTATAAAGATTGTGGCATGTTCATATTGATTTTCTACAGCCGTTTATTTCTTCTACTGTTAGAAGAAATTTGAGAGTTTTGTTTTTTGTTATAAAATACACAAGAATGTCGATGTAAACGTGTCAGAAAAAAGTAAAAGAGAAAGGAAATCAATAAATGAAAATTCTTTGAGTAAATAATACAGAAGAAGTTTTATTTCACAAAATCTATATTACAAAAACCAAGGTTAACACCTACAATGGCAGAAAACTACACTCAAATGCCACAATTCACAAGAGAACTACACCAGAAAAACAAGAATGAAGACCAACAAAAATAACGATAGGAACTCAGCGCTACACTGCTGGCTAGCTCAAATAACCTAGTCTGCTGGTAAAACACTGTCGCACCACGGAAGAAAACTTTTGTACCGTAGCACCTAGGATTATCAAACTTGGTGTGTGGATGCATCATGGGAAGATGATGTGCCGCGTACCAAATTTAGGTCACTGTGATCTTGACTTTGACCTTTGACCTTTATGATAGTAAAACCATGTGCATTTTGTGTCCGGAGCAGAACTTTTGTACTGTAGCACCTAGGAGTATCAAACTTGGTGTGTGGATTCATCATGGGAAGACGATGTGTCGCATACCAAATTTAGGTCACTGTGACCTTGACTTTGACCTTTGACCTTCATGATAGAAAAACCATGTGCATTTCGTGTCCGGAGCAGAACTTTTGTACCGTAGCACCTAGGATTATCAAACTTGGTGTGTGGATGCATTATGGGAAGACGATGTGTAGTGTACCAAATTTAGGTCACTGTGACCTTGACTTTGACCTTTGACATTTATGATAGTAAAACCGTGTCCGGAGCAGAACTTTTGTACAGAAGCACCTAGGATTATCAAACTTGGTATGTGGATGCATCATGGGAAGACGATGTGTCGCGTACCAAATTTAGGTCACTGTGACTTTGACTTTGACCATTGACCTTTATGATAGTAAAACCGTGTCCGGAGCAGAACTTTTGTACCGTAGCACCCAGGATTATCAAACTTGATGTGGGGATGCATCATGGAAAGACGATGTGTCGCGTACCAAATTTAGGTCACTGTGACCTTGACTTTGACCTTTGATTTTTATGATAGTAAAACCGTGTCCGGAGCAGAACTTTTGTACTGTAGCACCTAGGATTATCAAACTTGGTGTGTGGATGCATCATGGGAAGACGATGTGTCACGTACGAAATTTAGGTCACTTTGACCTTGACTTTGACCTTTGACCTTTATGATAATAAAACCGTGTCCGGAGCAGAACTTTTGTACCATAGCACCTAGGATTATCCAACTTGGTGTGTGGATGCATCATGGAAAGACGATGTGTCGCGTACCAAATTTAGGTCACTGTGACCTTGACTTTGACCTTTGACCTTAATGATAGTAAATCCTTGCTCATTTTATGCCGAAAGCTTGGTTAAATCTGGTTTGTATCCACCGGATCATATATTATTTAATGTATTACCCTTTAAATGAAGTACCTGTACCAGATATGAACTGATTGAAATAATTTCAGTCCTGACAGGCTTTATTTCTGTTAGATTTACTTTCCAATTACCATGTGGCTAAAGGTCAAATTTCAAAATGACATGCCTTGGTACTCAAATGCAGTTGCGGGGGTATTAGTCTGGCTTTGCCGACAGCTCTAGTTTTTATCAGTTTCTGACATTTTGTAACAATTTTTAACAACATTTCCATAAAATCGAGGATGAGAAATGCCCTGGGTAATAAGCTGTTTGCAAGTCACGTCATATCTAGATATCAAATGCTCATACCTTCTGTAAAACTTCTTAAAAGTATTAAATAATTTATGAAATCTGTAACCTTGTTGCAAAAGTTTGTAAGCGAGAGTAAGGTTACGCTGATTAAAATCTTCAAGAACAAACGCGAGCGAATCGTATAAGTTGAGATATATATGTTACAGGGAATCTGTGTAATAAGGGATAACGTTTAATCCCTGAAAAAATCAGGGATTTCATGAAATCCATGGCCAATTTAGGGAATGCATGAAATCCCTAAAAATCACAGGGGTGACATGTAATCCCTGTTTTTTTTCAACATTTTGACACGTTTTCCCCGCTGACAGTCAATAGTTGTTGTTGTTGTGCATTAAAGGAAAAATTCGCAAAAAATTTAAAATTTGATATTATTTCCATTTGTATAAATGGACTACTATACATCTATATTAATGTTTTATTCCAAAGGATAATTGCATGAGATCGATATTTCGATGTGATTAACATCGTTGTGCGGGTCGCCATTTTGCCATCCTCTCGATAAAAATTGTCAAGATGTGTCTAATGACCTTAGAGATACAAAATAACGGTGACCTACCGTTGCCATCATGTACATTTTTTATCAATGTGAAGCACACGGTTGTCTTACTAAATGATTGTATGACAAAGCGTATTAAATACTTTTCCTGGTTTTGTTTGGTATTTTGATCACACCTACCTACAAAACTGATATTTTATATAAAAAAATATTCTTTGAAAATATCTAAAAAGCCGGTGTAAATTTGCGAAATTCTGACCGTAGATATTACAAATCTATGTTCTGACGAAGCAGACTGTTCTACAAAAAATTTAAATAATTGGCCGGAATAATTTAACGCTCCGACAGGTAAATTTTTGACAAAGTGTTGTCCAACAAAACAACAAACCTGTTTATTACCCCCAAATTGAGGACCATATCCTAATGAAAATTAGCATATTCCTCACAATTAAAGAATATTTGAATTATTTATTAAGATTTTCAACCCAATTACAAGTCTAATCTAAACAATATATATATGCATTTTGCATTCAATAAAAATGCTTAGGATGAAACTCGTTGGATGTCCTTGGTACTGAATTTGGTCTCCTATTTCGATATTTTGGTAATGAGTACTTCTTTTTTGACTCTTTTTGGATAATGGGTTTCCATATTGTTTGATTTTAATGCTGCTGATTTGAGTTTACTACTTGAAGCAAGTTTACAACATATCGAAATTGACCGTTTTTTGCAACTTGGGTATTTACTGTATTTTGCATTTGTATGATAGCGGGAAGTTCGCAGTCCACATTAACATATCCAGTCTAATATGGCCATATCAGCCTGCCTCCTTCTGAAATAGCCATATCAGCCCATTGATATGGCAATATCAGCGCGGTGATATTGCCATGATGATAACTCTTAATTGGAAGTATATAATAAACATGTCCGTTTATTATCAGCACGGTTATCATACTGAGAATCCCACTATATATGCCAAATCCAGGAAGTAGGGAACTTACTGTTATTTATGAGCAAAGCTTTAAACGTTTCATTTCTTGGTTCTTTAATGTTTTAATCAACATTGACTAGCGTATATGAGTTGAACTTTTTTTTTGTTTTGATTTCCCGTCATAGTTAGAATGTGCTGAATAGAATAACATTTGTCCTGTTTACAAATATTTACTGCTGAAATGATGATTTTCTCATCAAAAGTTTACCTATTCTACAAGTATTGTATAAAACATTATACAAATATTAAATTGATTTTCCAAAGCACGGGCTTTGTATATTCAGAAGAAATATGAGAAATGCCATACATGGATATATCTTTTATCGGATATACATGGTCTTAACATTTTAGTTCTGTTGATTTGATCATTTAGGACTTGTTTCATAGTCTGCCGGACAATAACATTTATATGATTAATAGAAAAAGATGGAATTCAGGAGAGTTATATTATTGTTCATATTTTTTGGATTGAGTTTTCGAAGTATAAACGGAAGCCAGACTTGTACTACTATTGAATCTTGTTCGTGTGATATTGAATACGATCAGTATGGAAAAATAGCCAAATGTGGTGGTTTAGGTATTGACAAGGTTCCAACAGGAAACATGGGCATAAGGAAAATGTAAGACTGACTAATGTTAAAAATAAAATACTACTATAAGGATTATCTGCTATGACATTAAGTTTCATTTTTTACATTGGTACAGATTGTAATATATACTTCATAATCCTTTCTCACTAATATGATAAATACAAAAATACCGAAATTGCATAAAAACAGTGAATTTCGTTATGCTGTACACGTGTTTCAAGAAGTAACCTCTCATCAGCAGCATTACAATCAAATAATATGAAAAGCCAGGTCTGGGTTTCAGGGGTACAAGAAATTCTTGTTTGTACCCCTTGGTACAAGACGAAAAATTACCAGGCAACTAATTCTGTCGTCATTGACATTGCCTAAGAAAGTCGGATTCAAGTACGGACTGGTGGTAAATAAATCGAATTTTGTGGTTAGAAATGCGAGAAAAATAATCAAACATCGTTGAAAATGCAAGATTTAGAAATCTGACACCTGCGGATAAAATTTCAATTTTCCTTAGACTCGGCAAGCCTCGTCATAGAAATACTGAAATCTAACCCTGGTTTCAGTTTGAGATTTCTTGATTTACACTTTCACCGATGTTAGAATTTAAATATTCTTAAACTTCTACTTTTCGTGTTCTTTGTTTTCCTCAGCAGCGTTTGGGTTGTGTCTTAAGTATACAGAATGCCTAGACCAGTGTTTGTTCAATGTAGAACACAATGAAGAGCTAATTAAACCTTTTCTCTTGCTGTAACTGATGATATATAGCAAGTACTGCATTAGATGATATGTGTTTTTTTCCATTGATTTTCCTCTTTTTCGTGCGTTTTTCTTTCTCTCTGACACCCTCTTGTTCAATTATTTTTCCATCAGTGCATTTATTATCTCCTCGCCCAATGAAGTTGGGGAGGGGATATAGCGTTTCGCCCCTTCGTCCGTTTGTCCGTCTGTTCAAACTTAAGACCATATATCTTTTGAATAAGTCATAGATGGACAAGGTTTTGTCCATGGATGCATCTTGAATAGTACTTGAGGTTGATATATAGAATAGGTGGATTTGACCTACATTTCATGCATGAGTGACTCAGGTTTAACTACAACTCTTATAGGAACAATATTTTGTATGTAGATGCGTCTTGTAAAGTTCCGAAGCTCCAAATAAAAATAAGGTCACTTTGACCTACATTTCATGCATGAGTGACTAAGGTAAAAGGTTTTGTAAGAGTCCAAATCTGGGATACTACAACTCTTAGAGGAATTATATTTTGTATTTAGATGCGTCTTGTAAAGTTACGAACCTCCAGATAAAAAACAGGTCCCTTTGACCTACATTTCATGCATGAGTGACTTAGATTAAAATTTTTGTAGAATACTACAACTCATAGAGGAATAATATTTTGTATATAGGTGTGTCTTATAAAGTTACGACGCTCCAGATGAAAATTAAGTCAATTTGACCTACATTTCATGTATGAGTGACTAAGATTAAAGTTTTTTTAAGAGTACAGATTTGGGATACTACAAATCAGAGAGGAAACAACGGCAGTAGAATACCGAAGGAACAAAGGGGTGAAATTCACAAAAATCGAGGAATAATATTTTGTATGTACAGGTGTTTTGTAAAGATACGAAGCTCCATATAAAAATTAGGTAACTTTGACCTACATTTCATGCATGAGTGACTTAGGTCAAATTTTTTGTAAGAGTCCAGATCTGGGATACTACTACTCGTAGAGGAATAATATTTTGTATGTAGATGCGTCTTGTAAAGTAACAAAGCTCCAGAAAAAAGGTAGGTAGTGAATTAGGTCTACGTTTTTGTTACAGTCTTGATCTTAGGTACTACAACTTATAAAAGATTAATCTTTCATCAGTAGATGCATATGCTATCTATAGGTATTATGCTCCTGATTGAAATAAGGTCACTATATTCCTTGCATGACTGGCTCAAATTTAAGTCACTCGTCGCAACTTCGGCAGAGTCCGTACCCTCCTCAAGAGAGAAGCGGACTCACCCGAGGTTTTCCGATTGAGATTTAAGTAACAAGCCAGATCTTGAATGGTACAACTTTGTGGAGTGCTTATAATACTAGACAAACATTGAACAACCTAGCGAGGGGATTAGCTATCGTTTCCGACAGCCCTTCTCTTGTTTCATATTGTAGCAGTTCTTCATTTGTTTTAAAATCTTTGCTTACACATATTTCGGTATATGGATTTCCAAATGTTTTGATTTGATCAGCACTGATGAGACATTAGTTGTCGAAATGCCCATATGCAGAAATTAAATTTACAGTAACTTCGGTATCTTGTTATTTCTATAGCTTACATATTTATTTGCATATTGATCTTCATTAAGTAATCATTTCCAGCTCTTGTTGTTTAATTTTTTCATCAATTCGACAATTAAGTTGCAATTGTTTTTTCCCCTCGGAATTATTAAATTCATGTTGCCTTTGTAATCTTTCAAAAGTTTTGGTATTTCACTTGTAGGAGGTGTTCATACTTTCATTGTTTTCTTGGTTTCTTCTAGTTATTGTTGTGTTCTTTTTCTCAAATTTTCTTGACATAAGAATTGGATCCCATTAATAATTGGATATGTTTCAATGATCTTTGCGATATCAAGTTTTGCAAAGAGTCACCATTTAGCTAAAAGATATATATCTTATTGACCTAAGTTTTTCCAGGCTTGCCTTTTGATGTTAACCGGCAGCATTTAGGTAAACTGTTCTTGAAAAATAATTGCTAAAAAGATTATTCAAAGACAGAATAAACAGATAATTGATTTAGTTGTTCCCGTTTTTGCCATGTCTATGGACTTAAAGTTTTGTTATCCTCACTTCTCTTGTGTGGAGCAGATCATGCCTACCCTTCCAGAGCACCCCAGTTTTTGTAGTGGCTCACACTGCTAGTGCTTTAGTTTTTTCTTGTTAAGTTTTAATGATTTGTTTTGTCTTTGGCATGCTGTTTTGAATCGTCTTGGATATTTTTGCATTGATTTTTGATTTTGAATCTCCCCTGTCATCATTTGTGCTTCGGTATTCGTTTGCCAAGTATTCCCTTGTCCTTTGATATTCTACTGCAGTTGTTTTTGTTTTCTTTAAATAAAAGAAAAGTGTCTTTAATGAAAGATAAATATACCCTAATGCCTATTTGAGATGGTTTGCTATTCTTGTCTGCAATGTTAAATGTCGAAAAATCACTTTTGAGTCGTTACAGAATTAAATAGTGCACACAATAGTCAAATATATGCGGAATTCTATGATTTCGCACTAAACTAGGTTTTCACCAGGTATTTCGAATGGAAATGTATTTCTCTAATTTTTATGCTGTTCTCGTCAAATTTTAAAGCATGGGAGATCAAAGTGTTCTCTAACATGTTGGTTAATTGATCTCGCAATTTGATTGGATATTAAAAAGGTTACGAACTTTTCTTCAAATAGCAAAATATACCTTAAATAAATTTATTTCGAGTATAAATCAGTGTAAAAAATATTTTCTCAAAGCATACATTGTTTATTCATCTTTAATCACATATGATTGATTTGCTTTAGGTGATTTGCATGCAATGTAAAATTCATATCCGGTGACGTCACAGTATTGATTGTGGAGGCCTGATCGGGGTAGAAACTAAAACGCATGAAAATGTCATTTATTCTAGAATAATAGAGAAATAAAATCTACCATTTGCAAGTCGTTGATTATCATAGTTCTAATGTCTCAAGGGTTAAACTTTTACAGGTATTTGTATACAAATATTTAGTTTACATAAAAAAATAAAATTCTAATGGAATCACTACAAAACACTAAAAGTCTGAAACGGGCACTTTTTGTACTGAAAAGTACTGAAAAGTACTCGACCAGTCTCAACTTGTCTGAAAATAACTGAAGTAGTCTCGACCAAAGTCTGATTCAGTTTGAAATTTACTGAACCAGTCTCGACCTGTCTCAACTAGTCTGGACATGTACTGAAAGAGTCTCGACCAGTCTGAACCTGTACTGAAAAGTCTCGACCTGTCTCGACTAGTCTGATATAGTACTGGAAGAGTCTCGACCCGTCTCGACCAGTCTGATTTAGTACTGAAAGAGTCTCGACCTGTCTTGACCAGTCTGATTTAGTACTGAAAGAGTCTCGACCTGTCTTGACCAGTCTAAAGTTGTAATGAAATAGTCTTGATCATGGAAATCTCTTATATATGCTTTGAATAAATAAATTAATTTAGTGTTTAAAAATTTAATTCATAAGCATTGAATGCAAAATGTTCCTCAGATGCTTTCATTTCTGTTACATATAAAGTATCAAAAATTCTAAATTCACCATATCAGCAAGCATTACCATATGAGGAACATGAAAATGATATACTGTATAGCAATAGTTTTATACTACATTTATTAGTGCAAACTCATTTATAGGAAACATACTAATAAAGAAAGAATAAAATAGAAAGAACAATTACCTGTCATGATTTTACCTTGTTCAGAATTTTTGTTTTTATACTACTTTTAAATTTTTTTTTTAAATTTGCATTGTGTACCACTAATCAAGTTATGAAACATGTGGTTGCCAAAAAATGCTATTTCAGGTACATGTTATATTCAATGATGTGATATAAAAGGTACATGTAATATACACAAATGTAATTATACATATGTATAAAACACACAATTTTTACCTGAGGCCGTATCACTCACCTGTGTCATTTTAATTTGTTAATTGAAGGTGTAACTGATGATGGAAATCTTAAGTTTGCAATATGCAGTAATAAACAATTTATCGAATATAAAAGAAAATATGTTCGAGATAAATTTTGTCTACACAAATATTCAAATTAGTGCATTTTATATTCATATTTTCTCTTATTTATTTAAGATAATAATCATATGCAGAGATTTTGGGTTTGTTTTACTTAAACAAGAGTATGTATTTGAAATTAATTTTTGAGAAAAGAATTATTTATTTTTACTTCAGTAACAAATTTCTAGATGTGTTTATTACATATATTTTTTATATATATTACATGTACACAAGTTAAATGTGAAGGGGAGTTCATGTTTTATAATTTTAATTACATCGATAAAAAAATCGCCTTTTTTAAAATAAAAACCCCTTGCAAATTAAAAAAAAAATTTAAAAAGTAGTAAAACAAAAATTCTGAACAAGGTAAAATCATGACAGTTCATTGTTCTTTCTATAAATTAAAGTGACAACAAAAGTCCGAATCGATCAAAGGAAGAGACCAGTGAGGAAAATCCGTATAACATTCGACTGAATCAGGGAAACACAACCCAACACAGAACATTTTAGGCAAGCCGTCATATTCCCGACTTAGAACGGGCATTTTATAAATAAAATGGTGGGTTAAACCAGGTTTAATGATGCATCAACCTCCCGCTTATATGACGACTACCTATAGCTTCTGTGTGCCCAGATTGTGTTAAATATTGATATTTTATCCTTTCTTTATTAGTATGTTTCCTATAAATTTGTTTGCACTAATAAATGTAGTATAAAACTATTGCTATACAGTATATTATTTTTATGTTCCTCATATGGTAATGCTAGCTGATATGGTGAAGTTAGAATTTTTGATATTTTATATATAACAGTAATGAAAGCATCTGAGGAACATTTTGCAATCAATGCATGAAGGGTTGATTTAAGAATTTAATTTTCAAACACTTATTCAAAGCATATATAAGAGATTTCCAAGATCAAAACTATTTCATTACAACTTTAGACTGGTCAAGACAGGTCGAGACTCTTTCAGTGCTAAATCAGACTGGTCAAGACAGGTTGAGACTCTTTCAGGACTAAATCAGACTGGTCGAGACAGGTCAAGACTCTTTTAGTACTATATCAGACTGGTCGAGACAGGTCCAGACTTTTCAGTACAGGTTCAGACTGGTCGAGACAGGTCGAGACTCTTTCAGTACAGGTCAAGACTAGTTGAGACAGGTCGAGACTGGTTCAGCAAATTTCAAACTGAATCAGACTTTGGTCGAGTCTACTTTAGTAATTTTCAGACAAGTTGAGATTAGTCAAGTACTTTTCAGTACAAAAAGTGCCCGTTTCAGACTTTTAGTGTTTTGTAGTGAATGTTAGTCAAGAATGCAAATTATTATTTTAGCAAATAATGAACGAGGCGGGAAATCTACTAAGGTACTAAAAGCTCATGTTATTAGAATATGTTTAAATTCAAATTTTTCAAAATACGAAACAATTAATTTTGCGCTGAAGAGACATATAAACTTGTCAGAAACTAAATTTACAGTAACTTCAGTATTGAGTTATTTTTTACAACTGGGGCGATGCCTCTGCTGATGGACTGATAGTCCCAGAGGGTATTAACCAGTCCAGTAGTCATTCCGTTCTGACCCAAAGGCCGATTCTGTTTGGAACCTTTCAATAACTTAATGCTTGTAAGTTTTCTTGAAAATTAAGGAGTGTCTTCCTCCTGCAAAGCTCTTTCCTTAGCTGATTTTTGCTTTACATTTAGAAGAGAAATAAGTTGTCGAAATGTGCATTAGCAGAAGCGAAATGCTCATTAACATTTGGTAATATATACTACAACAAAATGTAGTCTTCTGTAGTAAACCAAAACAACAATGAATAGGTTGCGAGAATTCTCCATAATCAATTTCCATTAAGGAAATATTTTATTGCAAAAAAAAAATAGTAAGGGATATTGGTAGGAATAAGAAATGTCAATGGCAATGCTATTTTTATAATGAACTAAAGCAAATGTGTTGGTAAAAAAAATCAGGTTCCATTTTGGTAATATTTTACTGTGAAAAAAAATTCAATGTTCCATCAGGATAATATGGACTACACAATTGTGATACGTATAAAAATTTCTATTTCAAGGTAACTCCTTGAAACGCATGTACAGCATAACGAAATATACTGTTTTTCATGCAACTTCGGTATTTTTTTTTTGCATTTTCAATTTGGGTAATTTTGACTAAATCAATTGTCCAAGCTTTATAAAATTTCTTTTAATATGTTTTATGTGCCGGAGAGGAAAAACAATAAATATTTTATGAAAAGATATCGAATAACTGATTATGAGACCATAACGCATATGTTAACTCCAACTGCATGTTTGTTTATGTGGGCAATGAGACCATAACAAATATATCATGTATAAAGGATTCCCATTGAGAGAGATGTATGCTCTATATACATTTCAGCTATGGTGTACTTGTTCTTGAGAGAACTTCTCATATGGATGAACTTTCATTCTTTCAAAATTTTGGCTTTTTTAATTTTTTTTTTTTGTAAGTTAAGATTGTTTTTTGACAACCTGTCTATTGTGCCAACGTATAATGATTTTATATGCCAATTGTTTTACTGTTGGCTGAACGAGTGCCCTGTGGTTGTTTAAATGTTGTGACCGTCTTCTTTTAGTCCTTTTGCCGAGCAATGCATGACACCGATTGTAAGAACACTTTCCCACTTAAGTTTATGTTTGTTGACAATCCCGCATCAATGGATGAAAGGGTAAAAACATGGATGAACTGTTGCTTGACAATTAGAAATGAATTCCGCTCAAGCCTTTATATATGTCATTATATTTTGACCTATATTTAGAGGAGGTTACTAGGCAGAATTTCAGAAAATAAATTGTCATTTGAGACTTTCATACCAAAATTGAAATCATTTTTTTGTACAATGACTTTTTTCAATGAAATATTTGCAAAACAGTATGGTTGCTAGGCAGAGTTTCAAAAAATCACTGGTCTTTTGGAGTTCCATGAAATTTAAGAAAACTGAAATCCAGGATTTTGGAAATTTCACTATTGAAAATAATTATTCATACTGTAAGAAACTAAAAAAAGTTATGGTTGCTAGGTAGAAATCCAAAAACAACATGTCTTGGAGAATTGCAGAAGATTTTTGCAATTTGCCTTTTGAAAGGGATCATTATAACTGTAAGGATTCCGAATGGAAAAAGTCATGGTTGCTAGGTAGAATTCCAAAGAAAAACAGGTCTTTGAGATGTTTAGGAAATTGACCAAAATAAGAATCAAAGAGTTTGTAATTTGATATTTGAAAATGATCATTATAACTAAAAGGAACTGAAAAAGTTACGGTTGCTAGGCAGAATGCCAAAAATAACTGGTCTTTGAGTGTTCCAGGAATGTAAACCGAAATTGGAATCAAAATCTTATTTATCTTTATTATTAAAATGTTTGTTTGATTCAAATTTATTAAAAAAGCATTCTTGCTAAGAAGAATTTCTAAAAATAGCTTGTCTTGGAGATTTTCAGAAAATTGACCAAAGTTGGAACCATGTTATTTAATTCTTTAATGTTCAAAATTATGCCTGATACCAAAATATTCTTAAAATTTGTAATTGGATGCAAAAATTTCAAAAATTATTGGTCTTCGACATTTTCAGGAAAACTGCCAAAGTTGGAACCGGAATCAAAATTCACACAACCTGTTACTTATCTGCTCACTTTATGAAAAATGTTAATTTCAATGCGATTCAATTAAGATTCAAAGACTCCATTCTACTTCTTAACAATTAACATTGAAATTTTTTAGCAAAATTTGGAAAAATGCAGAAAACTTTTAAAAAATCCAATATTTTTTAACCCTTATTTAACTTTTGCCCACTTTATGGGAAATTCCAAAAAGATTTTATAACTTCATTTGACTTCTAAAAAACTTTTGCCACAGGATTAGAATAAATTTCTTGATAAAAAAGTCCAAATACGGAAAAAATACAGAAAAACTAAAAAAAGATTTTCGAAAATTTTCAGCTAGAAGTAATTTTCTGATGTCACTTTATTGTAGTTTTTAATGCTCTCTAAAAATATTAACTGATCCTTATTAGCATAATTTGCTTAAAATTTAGTTTGACTTTATACATGTTGAATCAGACAGTGTTTGTTTTACTATTTCACCGGGTACATCCACACATATGGGGTGTCGGCTCTGTGTGGTAAGGGGTGTCGGTTTTTTGTGATGAAATGGCGGTAAATTGAATGTAAAATCATGATTTTTTGCAAAACTAGACCTTACATATGTAACCAATGTATCTAACGTAGTACCCCAATCATTAAAGAATGTGTGACACCTTAAAACTTTTTGCTATACCGTACCGTTTCCACAAACACCCCTTCTCACTTTTTCGTGGTCCGGGTCATGGCACCTTTTTAGGCTTTTCATTCTCTTATATAGCACTGTTGAGATGTATAGCGTATTCTGTTTGACTTGTATGACACCAGTAGGGGTTTAGTGCAAGTATTAATCAGTGGGATTTAAATATAACGTAGGCATAAGTCAAAATGCATCAAATTGTGTATGTGTCTCACGAGGTGTCGGTATCGATGAAGTAGTGGGTGTTTGTTTATATGTAAAAAGACATTTATTTTCGTTATTTCTTCTTATAAACACAGTTTTAACTGTAGCAAACAGATCTTATAATTGCCATCTTTGATACCAGAAGCATTCTTTTATTTTGCCATGCTGCTTCACTGTGTCCATATATATATTGTAATTCAAACGCATGTTCCTATATGTAGGAGGGGGCCGATGGGTTTATTTCGTTCTCCGTGACGGGGATTTCAATTCCCCGTGAATCGTTTTCCATTTCATTAATTTGTCGTGAATCGTTATTAGAACATTGTTTGATCCGTGATTGACAAAATGAATTTCCCGTGAACTGTGATTGGTCCGAATAATTTTTTCGTGATTCGTGATGATACCCCCATCAGGCCCCTCATGTAGAAGCTTTTATAATGTTATATTTTCTTACAATTGACTTGATGCGTTCCCTGTGATTGTCTATATGTTGCAATCGTCCATGCACTAGCATGAGACACAAGTGCTTTTGTCGGGTGTCAGTGATTGTAAAAGCACCTTGCCAGTTAAATTGATGTTTGTTGACGATCCAGCATCCATGACCAGAAAAGGCATGAAATTCCGCTCAAACCAGTGCTATAGGGGCCGCCTTGAACTTACTATAAGGTATGAGCAAAGCTCATTGTTGAAGGCCTCATGGTGACTTCAAGATGAAGAACAACAATAAAAACGTTCCTTCGCTTGGTTTTATCATTTATTTGTAGGGACTTTGTCTCATGTGTATTTACTCCATATCTTTTAATTGTTTATTTATTATTGTGTAAATTATAGTCGATCTACAATATATATATATATATAGGCATGGTCACTTTTAAATACCCCTTTCTCAACCAGTTTCAAATTACCTAAGGGAAAACTGCTGAAGTCAGTTCTTCTCTTGTATGGTATAAAACTTTTCTTAGGATTGGGAAATTCTTAATTTTACTTTTGGAAATATTTTCCGTCAATTTTAATTATATTGATATGAACCTAAATATAATCTTATCATATCATTTCTGGAACATTTTTATATTTTTATCAGAATTTTTATCATGACGATCCTTTTTGGGAAGAAAATGTGAAACTACTAATTTTGAAGAGAAATAATTATATCATATTTATGATTTCGCTTGGTCATTAATCCATTTTTACAAAAAAGTAAGGAAGATGAGAATCTATTTTGTGAAAACTCACAATTTGGCATTTTCAACCTTTTGATTTCAATTCCTGAAAGATGAAAAACTTTAATTTCAAAAAACCCATGCAAGCTGTATTCACAAACCAAGCGTAAAAACATGAAGATTTTCTGTGGAAAGAATCAACTTGCAAAATTGTCACACCAATTTGCATCAATTGAAGTGTAAAACTGTAAGATTAGGTCGACAACACTTTACTTCTTTCATTCCAATTGTGTCACCAACTCGGAAAATTGCTTTCATCTGTAGTTGAAACAGATAGTAGGAAATTAAGAATGACCAAGGTCACCATGGTCATAATAGTTCGCCTATAATTATCTATTTGACAGTTTGAGGGTGATAATTATTAACTTAACTATCACCTGCTGAAAGCTTCAGGATAAAAAAGAAATCACATTTCCCCTGACAATCTTAATTTTAGGTTCATTCGGCTCCAAAATAGATCGGTCCACATTTTTTCGGACCCCAAAGGTTGATCCGATTCAGCTGGGTTGATTTATCAAATGGTTTTTGAAATATTTTTTAACACAAGTTACAAATGCAAGCTAAATATTCTAGGGTTGACCTACTATTTTATTTGTGTATCAGTACTTGCCGTCTTCAAAATATTCCAGCTGTCATTATATTCTTTATAATAACTTCAAATGAACTGCCTATTCAATTGTTAAATATCAATGATACATTTTTTTTTTGGTTCAGTAAGTTATGAGGATCAATGTCTGCAATACTTTGATGATATTTCATCAGATTTACATCTATTTTTGTATATAGGAACAATGAAGTGAAAATAAACTGCACTAGACCATGCGTATATTATCAATAGATATATACATTCATATGTCTTTCAATTTCGTTATATTTTATACATTAGTAAAAATTTTACATTAACATACATTTAAAAATGAATGGCGCCTTATTCATTTTTTTCTTTCGGGGTCGTAGTAATTTGTTGATGGAGTTACTGGGGTCGCAATCATTGAGACCGAACTTATGATATAGCCGCAACGATTTAAATCAGTTACCACCGCCATTACCAACTGACGAAATGAAAGGCGACCGACCAAAAACAAAATAAAAATCTGTTCGGCCAGAGACATATAATTACATTTAATTATACGTCTCTGGTTTGGCTATTGGGAATAGAGAAGTCGTTACATGCACTTAAAAACTATTTACAGAAGAATAAATAACGAAAGGTAATCCTTTTTTACATACAACATGCATAAGCCAACACCCCGTACTTCACTGATACTGACACCCCGTGAGACACATACACAATTTGATGTATTTTGAACTATGCGCACGTTATATTTTAAGCCCGATGATTAAAATTAAAATTTAAATTACTAGTCAAATCAGAATATGCACTTCAAATTTTACCTCATTTCATATTTCATGAGTTATATGTGGATGCCTAGTTTGCATTTGATGAGGTTTAATTATACTTTAATAGTCTTATATGACTAACTGGAGTTAAACTCTAATTAATAAACTAATCAATTTACAAACAAGTATCTTTAAAGGTTTAGTCCTTCACGAGCTCAATTGTTTGTTGCCTGATCCTTCACGGACAGAAAATATCAGTTTTTATGTTTTTAATGTTGATTTATTGTATATAGAATTTTTTTTTTGGTGACACAATTGGAAATAAAGAAGTAAAGTGTTGTCGAGCTAATCTTACAGTTTTACACTTCAATTGATGCAATCAAACTGTAATATTGGTGTGACAATTTTGCAAGTTGATTCTTTCCACAGAAAATCTTCATGTTTTTACGCTTGGTTTGTGAATACAGCTTGCATGGGTTTTTTGCATAAATAAGTTCATTAGTTATTGCAATATCAAAGTTTGTCAATATCTTGCAAATTAAATCTATGTTGTAAATAAAATAGACGAAATAACACCTTTTGTGACCATATCTTCACGTAAAAATGTGAGTGGGGAGTCTGCCTTCAACGTTTTTGAGAAAACTATGAATTTTCCAACCATGAATTTAGAATGGATTGATAGGTATTGTTGAACCATTTTGACAGACATATTTAAATTTTAAAAATTTATCCTTATGAATAGAATATAATGAAATAATGGTTTGGTCGATAGAAAGTCCTTCACGAATCATTGCCTGATCCATCACGCATCCCATTCAATACTTGACTGCCATTACCTAGTCCTTCACGTGCAATTTTCTTGATAAAAGGAATGATGCCGGTGATCTATGTCATACACAAAGATTGCAAAGTGTCAACTAGAAAGGTTGGAAAACGTGGAACTCGGTTGAACATTTGACCATTTTGGGAAAACTTTTTATATATAATAATTATTGTGATTGTGCAAACTAAATCAAACGAAAACATTGCATGGCAATTTTTTTCAACGTTGTCCATATTATTTGCATTATACAAAACAATATATCTTATATACCGCAATATAAAGGGAACAAAAACGTTGAAACATGTGTTTATAGTTATCTTTCAAAGCAAACTTATGAAATAATGTTAACCTTTTCGACTTTTACAGTTCTTATTTGCTGTCAACAAATCTCCCCGCGACGACGTCACACAATCCTGTTTGGTTGCATTTTGTTGACAGATGTAACATCTCTCTTAAAAGATTCATTTTTTTATTGGAACAATCAAGCGAGTGACAGAACTTTCATTCTAACGCAATGAATCTTTACATCCGAAGCCGACATAGTCAATCAATTATAGAACGAAGGTAACAAAAGAACATTCTTTACATCCGAAGCCGACTTAGTCAATCAATCACAGAACGAAGGTAACAAAAAAACATGTGTTTAACAACCGTTTTTCGGCTAGTCTTTCTGTAATCAGGCCAGTGTCAGAACCGTAGCCTAGGGCATTTTACGTGATTACGAATGCAGGAAACTAGTCGATTATGGTTGTTGAACGCCTTGTTCTTTTTTTATATTTTCGCTCCGTATCTACTTTGTAGGACAGTAATAATCATTTAATCATTCAAATTCAATCAGAATTTCAGTACAAGCAACAAGTATAAGTATTTAAAAAATCAAATTCCCCATGGCGTAATCTGTATAGGGGTTGGAGAAAATCTGTTTTTCAACTCTTGTGATGTGAGTTCGATCCCGACTTGCGGCAAAGGTTCTTGCAGTTTTATTTTTCATGTAATACAAATAAGAAATAAAACTGTTTAGTAAGCATTAAGCACCAGTCCGTCAAAGAAACAGGCAAATTGCATTGGTGCGGTGGCACATTGAGGAAAAAAAAACGCAAACTTTTGATGTTTGATTTTAATAAAACTAACCAAGAAAACTTCATTTTGATAGATAAAAAATCTGTGTAATTTTGCCTTTTCGAGTTATCCGTGTCAAAAGTTTAGGGATATTGTACTGGAAAATTTTCCTGCCATTTTTTTTCTCTTTATCATTCAAAAATCATTTCGAGACCTAACACATTCTCGCATGTAAAAACTTTTTGGGATGTGTTTTTATGACCAAATGAATACACCTTAGCCAATAAATACAGAATCTAATTTTTTGATATTCCGCCCACTGCCCGACTCTTATCTGGAATACTACTAGTATTTTTGAAATTATCCCCTGTTCCAATAGCTCACCGAGTGATAACAGTTGTGATAACAGTTGTTGCTTCAAATCCCAAAAAGTACACTGCTTTTTTAAGTATTTTGTCAGCATACACTGATAAGGTATAAAATGTAATATTGTCATTCATAGTATGTTGTCTTCGTAGCGCAATTGGTAAGGCCATACGCTCGCTAAACCAAACTTAGACCACACAAACAAATGAATGATAGGCCGTAACATTTTTGAAACAAACATATTTGAGACAGTAGTTTTACTTATACATTTCAATAAAATTTAAGAAAAAGGTTAAACAGTGATTCTCAAAATTGTGACCCACATCGTAATATTACTGTCCCTGGTTAAAAAAGATGTAAAAATAACTTTTCTTTTAGAAACGGAACGTTATTTTGTTTAGTCACATATCTAAAGAAAACAAATTAAACAACAGTAGCATGACAGTATCAATAATATTGGCACAAGCAGGATTTAAACAGCCAAATTTTAACTAAAATTCCATGTCGCTATCAGAATTCAAGTTTTGAGATTAACGCTGTAATTATTGAAACCGGGTTCGTGATATTTTACAACTAAATTTTAAGACGGAAGCTACTTTGTTTTTCAGTGAATGCAATTAGAAACAGACACCTTACAGTATAAAACTTTGAAATTTTACTGTTCAGGCTGTCGCTAATTTCGTATTAACAAGCGTTACCGAGATAGCAATGCGCACAAACAAGTTATAACTTGGTCATAATTCAAGAAAAATGGAGAAAAATTCATGTTGAGGACATCTTATGTTCAACTGGAATAGAAATGCTTGCATCGATACTTGACTTTTTTCCATATGAACTTTCATTTGTCATTTTGAAACTTGTCGGCAATAAGAAATTAACATCCGTGACCAAGAATTGTCAGTTATGTAACATGTTTAGAAAGCTTGTTTGCACTATTTCTTAAGGAAACATACAGATATATTTGAGAAATACTAAAGTCAGTTACATGTTGGAGTTTCTGTCCAATCAGTAGTCAAAATATTGAGAGGGTCATTAACATCCGT
>MJUU01013573.1:0-18808 GCA_002080025.1 Modiolus philippinarum | reverse complement strand
AATAAAAATATAGCAGGACAAACATTTTTGTAATCAATTCCCACCGCATATATTCGCAGTATCATATTTTTATACATTGTTCATTGAAATATGTATCTCATATTTTGGTTCCATTTTACAGATTCATAGCTATCTTGTTTTAATATTCTATAAGAAGGGATATTAATCTTGATAAATTACTTCCCCTTACATCTTTTCACGAAGAAGTCAGAGGGGTACCTTTCATACAGTAAAATATTGTTTCATTAAAACATGACGAATTTTGTAGTAATTTTTTAAATGACATGACACTTATATTTATAAAAGATGGCATATAACAAATAAACAATGAAAGGTTATCGAGTAAATGCAGAGTTGACATATCTCTACAAATACATGTTACAATCAAGCAATGGAACAATTTTTACAATGTTGTTCTTCCTCTTGAAGCCACCATGAGGCCTTCAGCAATGAGCTTTGCTTATAGTAAGTATAGTAAGACAACCCATAACACCGGTTTAAGCAGAATTCCTTGCTGATTGTCAAACAAAGCTGCATCCATCTTTTGAGTCCATGGATGCAGGATCGTTAAGAAACATAAACTTTGCTAGCAAAGCGCTGTTACAATCACTGTCAGCCGTTGCTCGAAAAAATCACTAGAGTCCTTAGCCAATTGACAATTAAAACATATAGACAGGTGTTCATCAAGTCGATTGAACTGATGGAAAGCAAATCTAGAGAGGATAATTTAGGGATTTTGAACGTAAAGGAAGTAAGAACTGAACCGTCAGTCTAAATCGGCCAATACAAGGACAATGACAACATCGGAAAAACAAAGATATAACGGCACAGAAAAGAAAAATGAAGACACACACATATACAAAAACAGCTGCGCCAAGAGCTCATGAAACGCCCGTCTCCACTAAAAGTACATGTAAATGATTAAATGATTCTTGAAATTTAAATCTCTGTCTAATGAAACTTGTTCGGAATGTTGGGTATGATGGAAGGAAGCTCCCTGGCGTTTCATTATGTCGTCGGAATTTTCGTTTCAGAGCTATGGGACTTTGATTATTCCAAAAAAGCATGAAATTGCAATTTCCGTACGCACGTCGTACTTTAACTAGAGAAAGCTTTGAAATTTTTTTCTTCAAACTTTTCAGGATTGCTGGATATGACGGGAGGGAGCTCCTTATTGTTTTATTTTGTCGATAAATTTTTCGTTCCAGAGTTATGGGACTTTGATTATTTCGAAAAAGCATGACATTGCAATTTCCGGATATATGGTTGTTAGGCAGAATTAAAAAAAGGTGGTCTTTCAGACCTTCAGGAAATTCACCAAGATTGGAATCAAATATTTTTGAAATCAAATTGCCTAAAATGTTTGTCCTAAACTAAATAAACTCTTCAAGTATGGTTGCTTGGTAGAATTCCAAATAATAATTGGTCTTTGAGACTTTCAGGAAATTTACCAAAAATTGAATCAAATATTTTTGAAATCCATTTAGTCAAAATGTTTGTCCTCAACTAAATAAAATATTTTAGTATATTCCAAAAAAAAAAAGTCTTTGAGACTTGCAGGAAATTTAATTCCGATTTACAAAAAATCTAATTGATCAAAGTGTTTGTGCTAAATTGAAGAAGCTATATAAGTATGGTTGCTAGGTAGAATTCCAAAAAATAAGTGGTCTTTGAGACTTTCGTGAAATTTACCAAGATTGGAATCAAATATTCTTTTAATCCATTTAGTTTAGACGTCTGTACTAAATTTAACGAATTATTTTAGTATGGTTGCTAGGTAGAATTCCAAAAGATAAGTCGGCTCTGAGACTTGCAGAAACATCTTTGGGCCTTTGTCAAAATCAACATCTCTGGGCTTCTTGTTTGCACCAAGATAAAGATAAAAAAGAAATCAGAACGCTTACTGCACATACGCAGACTATATGCAACAATTCTACAACAAAATTAAATCCATAAATCCATAAATGTAGGAGGAGTTTATGTCACATGCCACATGTGTAAAATTTGACATCTTCGGGAATTTTGTTTGTACCAAAAGCAATATAAAAAATTCGAAAGCTTATTGCAAATTTTCAGACTATATGCAACAATTCTACAACAAATCTAAAAATGTAGGAGTTTGAGACAACAAAAGTGTGACAGACGGACGGATAGATAGACGGAGGGTATAATAATATCCCCGATTACTTTGAATGTACGGGGATAAAAATTGAAAAAAAAATTGTATTTTTAAAGTGAAAATTCAGTGTTTTTACGATGTTCTCTTAAGTAATCTGCCTCGTCATGCCAAGACCGGATGGCTTGAAAACCAACTTTTGTAATTTACACGGTCATTACTATAATAATTGGTTTATGGTACTGTTTAATTTTCACACATCGTTATTCACGTAATAAAGCGTTATTTTGTCCTGATTGCTATTTTAAACGACATTTGAAATTAAAAAATGCTTTGAATTTTTTTTAAATGCGCCTATTCCAGCTGAATGTGATTTTGCATATTAAAACGTATTCTTAGATTTTAAAATATGAAATAAAAAAGTAGAAAATTCATTCGCCGGGATTTTGTTCTTTAACTTCAAACAGACATAAGTTTCACCAGTGATAAAACTGGTCTTCCGAAAACAGGAAAGTTCCCCTCTTTACACCTCAACAAATCACTCCATTCAATCGAATTCTATATCATTTTCATTTTTAAATTTTTTTTTTCAATGCCCTTCTTTCAGTTAAGCCCAAATGAAAGTGACAATAAAAGTCCGAAACGATCAAAGGAAGAGACCAGTAAGGAAAATCCGTATAACATTCGACTAAATCAGGGAAACACAATCCAACACAGAACATTTTTGGCAAGCCGTCATATTCCCGACTTGGAACGGGCATTTTATAAATAAAATGGTGGGTTAAACCAGGATTAATGATGCATCAACCTCCCGCTTATATGACGACTAACTATAGCTTCTGTGTGCCCAGATTGTGTAAAATGTCAAAAACATACTTAAACAAACGGAGGAATCATATAAAAATAACAAAATGAAGTGATAAACTAAATAAATAGGAACTATATTCGAAAATCAAAGGGACTCTATGGGGACAATTTGTTAAATTTTAGAACTGAATCATTCGTTTTGGCATTTTTAACACTGGGACCGCAGTTCCAAATAGTTAAGGGCGGGGAGATTTTGCAAAAGAATAACTGAACTTTCAATCTGATTTAAGAGCATGAAGTACTGACCTACAACAGAGATAATTGCCGTAAAATCTATCCAACCAGGAGTTATGTAAAACTAAAGTTGGGGGTTTTTCTCGGCACGGTTTATCAAAGTTGTTTTGGTTCATAGATGCCAATTTTATCTTTTTACACATAAAAAGTCTCAGTTAATGTGGGTTTGCAAGTATTTTAGACCTTGTAAAAGTTTTTTTTTACTAACCTGGCGATTTGCCAAATAAGCTGAACACGATCTACTTTAGTAAGTAGATGTTATATATTTGTTTAATTTTTCTTGTTGGTTTTTCCTGATGAAAAAAAGTATTTCTATGTATTCTAAAACAATGAAAAATAGCCTTGGATTATAATGAATTGCTTTTAAGAATCATCTGTGCACATATAAAAAAATATTCCGAAGAATTTGATCACCTATTTTCCAATTTCTTCGTATTTTTTACCTGGTTTATTTTCTATGTTATATCTTCGATTTTGTTACTGCCCTTTATCAGAATTTGTCTATATATAAGAAAAGGGTCACTTTTTCGATAAGTTACAGGAGCGCCTATAACCTTTCTACCAAGTTGACACTTGGACACGGCTGATATTTAATAAAGGAATCTAACAATCATCTGCAAGAGTTAAAATATAACAGACATGATTGTTTACTGTTTAATTGTTAAGCTTCATAGTAGGCAGAGAAAGCTCTAACAATTACAATAAAATGATCTTCTATACCGATAATACGTTTAAAATGATTGCAGCAAAATGCAAAACTTGTTCTGCGATACCTATGTATCTGTGTCAGACAAGGCATTCCATAATTGTTCAAAGTTGATTCTTTTCTTAAAATAAAACTGAAATAAAACAACGGCAGTAGAATACCGAAGGAACAAGGGAAGCGATGACTACAAAAATCGAAGTCCAAAGACATGGCAGAAACGGTAACAGATAAAAACAAAGACAAAACAAGGACGTGAGACAGCTACAATGCACGGAAATAAAAAGATAACATTAAGAACTAAGGCACTCATAGTGTGAACTCCCATGAAAACCGGGAGTGACATCAGGTGCTCCGGAAGGGTAAGCATGTCCTGCTCCGCTAGCGGCACCCGTCACACTATCAGTGAGTCAATCCGGGGTTGAGTCAAATCCGGTTATGTCAAATCCGTGAAGACGTGAAATTTAGCTGAAAATGTCCGTTTTCATTTGGGACACAGACACGTCATATCTGTCAATGATGTCATGGTGACGGCCATAGAATTTCTGAAGGGATGAAAGTAACAAAGGCTGAACAAATCCCTGACTAAGCAGCTTTTGGGACAGTGTTTTTGCTCTAACTAAAAAGTCACTGTATAAACTGCATGCCCGACAGTAACGAATCAACTGTGAAATGTACACTCCATAGGCTGGAGAGGCAGGTATATTGCTGCTCAGAAAGGGAAAGTTCACAATTGGGAAGTTAAAATCATCACGTTTGTCGTACAGCTTAGATTTCAAACGTCCCTTTTCGTCAATGTAAATTAAAAGATCTAAATACGAAGCTGAAGTAGGTGTATCGGTAGTCTCTTTAATTTCAAGCTCATTGGGATAGATCTGGTGTAAATATTCCTTGAATTTTGGATTATTAAGAGAAAGTACATCGTCTATGTAGCGGAAGCTGAAATTGAAGGACTGGGCTAAATGTTTTTGTTTTTTCTGTGTAAGCCCTTGTAAAAACTTCGCCTCATATGAAAAAAGGAAGAGATCAGCTAAAAGTGGCGCGCAGTTAGTTCCCATGGGAATCCCGATTGTCTGTTGAAAAACACGGCCTCCGAATTCGACAAAAATATTATCTATTAAAAATTCCAACATCTTGATTACGTCATTCTCAGTGTACTTCTTGTTTGACTCAGTGTGGTTCTTCTTCTTTGAAAACAGACGAAAACTAAGAATTCTAATCAGTTAAATGTTTTTCTAAAGATAGTGCATCATTTCCTGAAAATGTCAAGGACTCATATTTTTTTATTTGAAATAAAAGGGATAACAGGAAACACCTACAATGACTGAAAATTATAATTACATGCCACAATCTGCCAGGGAACTACACAAGAAAAACACAAATAAGACAGAAGACATACGTAAACAACGATAGGAACTCGGGACAGCCGGACTTGTTACCGGCACTAGCAAAAGCCAGCGGTAGGGTTTAACCGGTTTATGGATACCCAAACCTCCCCTTTATCTGTCCCGTTTCCCTAAAGTTTAGTAAACATACGAATAAAACCAAATACAGGTAGACTACTTACTCCATGACCACAATCCTGAAAGGAGAGAATATGACAATACGTAATTTTGAAAGATGGGTCAAGTGGTGCTCGCCGCTTAACTGCCGGCTAGCTTAAGGAGCCTTGTCTGCTGGTAAAACATTGTCGCAGTACGGAAGAAAAATCAAACTCGAAACTTCACGCAGGATTTGGTTAAGAATCATCATATATTTCAGTAGCAGTGAGAGGCCAGTATGTATTTAAAATTTTCAGGTCACTAGATCTCAAAGCTAATTTAACGGATTTATTTGAGCATACAATTATGTATTTTAGCAATTGTTTGATAGAAATGAGATTTTGAATAATTAGAATTTCAAAATGTGATTCAACGTTTGGTAAATTTCCTGAAAGTCTGAAAGACCACTTATTTTTTTTTTTTTTTTTGGAAATTCTACTTGGCAACCACACTTTTAGTATTTGTTACAATTAGGACGAACATTTTCAACAAATGTATTTCAAAAATATTCGATTCCAATTTTGGTAAATTTTCTGTTAGTTTCAAAGACCACTTATTTTTTAGAATTCTACCTAGCAACCATACTAAAATTATTTGTTTCGTTTAGGACAAACATTTTAAATAAATGGATTTCAAAAATATTTGATTCCAACCTTGGTATATTTTTGAAAGTCTCAAAGACCACTTATTTTTGGGAATTCCACCTAGAAACAATACTTAGATAGTTTCTTTAAGGACAAACACTTTCATCAATTTGATTTCAAAAATATTTGATTTTTGGTATATTTCCTGAAAGTCTCAAAGACCTTTTATTTTTTGGAATTCTAAATATAAACCATACTTAAATAGTTTGTTTAGTTTAGGACCAACATTTTAATCAATTTGATTTCAAAAATATTTGATTCCAATCTTTAAAAATTTCCTAAAAGTCTCAAAGACTACTTATTTTTTTTAAATTCTGTCTAACAACCATTTATCTTTAAATTCTCTTTGTAAAAATATCGTCTGTCAATAGTTTGATTTCAAAAATATTTAGAAAAATTATGCCGAGCGTGTAAAACAACTGTTTTCTGTGTTAAACAGGGAGTGCGGGATAGCTGTTGTTTCGACAACCTCTAGTTTTTATATGTCAAAAGATTTCACACGTTAGGGTGTCGATGAAAAAGGGTCTGGCGACTTGTCCGATATCACACGGTCTTTATTTTTCAATTCAGTTACTTCCCTTTCACTTAAAATTTTAGAACGAAAACAAAATCGGTAATTGGCAAAATGACCTAGTAGAGATGTTACACATTTTGACGAACCAGGACCTAAACGTATTGGGACTAGTTATTACACAAATTTAAAAAGCGAAAGTGAATTTGAGAAATCAAACTTCAATTTTAATGTTTAGATTGTATTATTGAACCATTATGTAGATCTAACAGTCGTTACATTTTTTATTCCTAGTCATATTTATTTCGTAAATCGATATGTCTCGTTTCATTTCTTTCAGCTTAACGTATGACAACGAAGGACAGAGCTATGCAAAAGGGAGATACTCCTTAGTTTGAAACAAACTTTTCTAAAATTTAGATATTGCAAGTTTAAAAAAAAATCGGTTTTCAGGCCAACAACAGAAGAACTGGCCAGCGGGTTGGAGAATACCCTCGGGGACTAACAGTCCAACAGCAGAGGCATCGGCTCAGTGGTAATAAATAACAAAATACCAGGTTACTGTTAATTTTGATTCTGCATATGCGCATTTCGACAACTTATGTCTCTTCAGGGTTTAATGTTTTTGGTGAAATAAATCAATTGTGTAATCTGCACTGGTCAGGCATAAGTTGTTGAAATCCGCATATGCACAAAATAAATTAACAGTAACTTCAGTATTATTTTTATTTTTATTACCACTTGGATCGCCCAAGTGGTAATAAAAATAAAAATAATACTGAAGTTACTGGTTGACTGATACTCCCGAGGATATTCACAAACCCAGTAGTCAGTATCTCGGTGCTGATCCGAAACCCGTTATTTAACCTTCTAGTATCTATATTCTACATTTTTTTCAAAACTAAGGAGTATCTCCCTTAAGCATAGCTCTCTCATTAGCTGAATTTTGGCTTTTCTATTTAGATTCTTTTGGTTATTTGTTATCTATCAGGTTTTACCCGTATTTCGGTTTATTGACTTCTAACTGTTTTGAATTTATCTGCACTGAAGAAACATAAGTTGTCGAAAAACGCATATGCAGAAACAAAAATTTAAAGTAACTTCAGTATTTCGGCTATCATATTGTTAGTTTTTAGAGCAAGTTTCTGTAATATCGAAAAATAAATGCAGATACACCATTTAAGGAGTAATTGATTTGTGAAACACAATGTACATTTTAAGAATAATTCATAAGTAAAAAATACAATGGCGATCATTTTCACTTATTATGAGGTGTAGATTTTCTTTCTGAGGTAAGCGATACCCCAAAAATATCATTAATACATGGCAACAGCTTTTAAAATTACTCCGTTGTAAATTACACGATATACAAGAACTAACTTGTTCTTCTCAGATTGTTTTTCATAAAGAACTCAAAACTATCATGTGAATAATACATAAGAACTATAATGATCGTTGTAAAGGCTGTTATTGACGACTGACGAAATAAAACTAGACAACAAATTAAATAATGTTCCCTTTTAGATCTCGGTCCTGGCTTCTTTTTGACCTCTCCAAAATGACAAAGAGACCCCGCCAATAGGTAATTGCAGAACCTGTATGAACTTTTTGATTGACCATTAGCATTATCATAAGTGTAGAGAAAATAAATTAAATGTAAATTGTTGTTAATGGAGAGAGAAAAATGGTCACAAAATATTGCAACCTTTTCTCTTAAGTGAATACAACTTATTCCATATAGACCAGAAATTTATAGAAATTAGATTTCACATTATTAGATTTCAAGGTTGAAAGTGACACAGCTTCTCTGCCAATCAATATGAAACCCAAGGTTTCCGATATATAGTAAAGATAAATATATAAATAATAAAAAAAAAGATTTGATTTTAAAGATAAGAAGACAATCCCGCACCCATGACCAAGAAAGACATGGATGTAGCGTTGCTCGACAATAAGCAGAAAATTCCGCTTAAACCGGTGCTAGGGGCCGTCTTGAGCTTACTATGAGGTATGAGCAAAGCTCATTGTTGATGGCCTCATGGTGACTTCAAGATGAAGAACAACAATAAAAGCGTTGTTCCTTTGCTTGTTTTAACCATGTATTTGTAGAGACTTTGTCTCATGTTCATTTACTCCAAATCCATTTATTCACCATTGAAATTCAAAACGAAGACTTATCGTTTTGACTGTAGAAACCATAATATAAAGTATGAGTAACAGGTTAATTACAAGTATGTCAGATACGTTCTTCAAAAAACAATTGATACTAATTTTCTGAAGATGCGTCATTATGTTCTAATTGACTGTCTTGATTAACTGATTTATTATTGTATAAGACTTTTATTTTAATGCAAAAAAATCTTTCAAAGCTTCATATGTATATTTTTGATAACTTTATGTCAAACAGTTGTTGGCTGTGAATTTGACCTTGGTCTTATTTTCATAGTCAAGTCTTACTAAACATTTTTTTATGGAATGTCATTTTTTACCTTCAAGGGAAAGCTATCTGCATAAACCCTACAAAGGCATGAAAACTTGACTTTTTGGTCCGTCGGCCATAGACAATGGGTCTAATAATTTTGAGACTCAAAGTAATGCTGTAAGTTGAGATTCATTTAAACATCTTTCTGTTACGGCGTCAGAGTTGCTCATTATAATTAGGGCAATTCGGATACTGAAAAAAGATGAGATTCACAGTGTCAGTCTGATCTGGCCCGGTTGATGAATGGTAAACTAGAGTATCAGTAAGAGCAAATATTTAAATTCCCTTTTTTGCTCTCTAGTTCTCTCCATACTTATGATTATTGGCACTGGGAATTCCTGTTTTGAAGAAGCATCTGTGTATTTGAATTTGTTTCAAAGGAATCTGAAGATATGCTTAAGTTACATAAAAGTTACATTAAGAAAAGATTGCTTAAACATTTAATTAAAGTGTCATATAATTACCTATCCATTTTACAAAGTATACAAACATTAAGTGGCCGTTAGTTGAGATTCATTTAAACATCTTTCTGTTACGCCGTCAGAGTTGCTCATTATAATTAGGGCAATTCGGATACTGAAAAAAAGATGAGATTCACAGTGTCAGTCTGATCTGGCCCGGTTGATGAATGGTAAACTAGAGTATCAGTAAGAGCAAATATTTAAATTCCCTTTTTTGTTCTCTAGTTCTCTCCATACTTATGATTATTGGCACTGGGAATTCCTGTTTTGAAGAAGCATCTGTGTATTTGAATTTGTTTCAAAGGCTTAAGTTACATAAAAGTTACATTAAGAAAAGATTGCTTAAACATTTAATTAAAGTGTCATATAATTACCTATCCATTTTACAAAGTATACAAACATTAAGTGGCCGTTAACTTATAATTATAAAACAATTTTTGTGGAAAAACATAAATAACAAAATCCTAAGTTATTTCTAAATTTAGTTTCTATACATGTATATGGACGTTTTGACAACTTATGTTTCATCCGTTCTGATCAAATCAAAACATTGAAAAAAATATATACTAGGCTAAAAAAGAAACGTAACACTAATATTTTATCAACATGATTTTTCGTATCAAGCAATTGATACGAATTTCTTATAACATTGTTAAGCTTTCACCATGTTCAAAACAACGATGGCAAGTTTTCAACATTTCCGGTTTACTTTACACAGATAATGACAAAAATCAAGTTCACACTTCAATTTCTCGCCTAGGGGATCGAGATATCTCGTGATTTTGGGAATGTGAGATATTTCTTTCTACACTAGAGATAGTTGAATTTTCTAATTTTTAAACGCGAGGCTTTTGGAAATATAACTATCGAGAGTGTAGAAATGTCGTTTCTCACGAGATACGGTTGTGGATTTTATTTCTTTAATGATTTCAAGAAGATTTTGGACAAGAAAAGGACCCCCTTTTCCGACAATCTGAAATAAATGTGTTCTTTGTGTGTGACGTCATCAGGCATTGTCGCCTTTTTTCATGGCGTCACAATTGTAAAGTCGGAAAACGGCAAACATATTTGAAGTCATAATTGAATTTCAGCCAATTATTTGCCGAGAACACCATTCTCTCTAGAGAGGAGAAACCATTTCTCCAACTGTTCAGAAAACGTGAAAACATAGCAGAAATTAGAGAAATATAGAATCCACAACAGCATCGAGTGAGAAACGACATTTCTACACTAGAGATAGTTAAATTTTCAATATTTTAAACGCGAGGCTTGCCGAGCGTTTAAAATATTCGAAAATTTATTTATCGAGAGTGTAGAAATGTTGTTTCTCACGAGATACGGTTGTGGATTTTATTTCTCTAATGATTTCAAGAAGATTTTGGACAAAAAACATGACCGCCTTTTCGTATGATCCGAAATAAATGTGTTCTTTGAACATGACGTCATCAGGCATGGTCGCCTTTTTTCATGACGTCACAATGGTAAAGTAACAAAACGGCAAACAAATTTGACGTCATAATTGAATTTCATCCAATCATTTGCCGAACATTCTCTCTAGAGAGGAGAAACATATTTCTCCAACTGTTCAGGAGACGTGAAAACAGGACAGAAATTAGAGAAATGTCGTTTTCTCACTCGATGCAGTTGTGGATTCTATATTTCTATATTCTATATTCCATTTTCTATCTCACCCACCCGCCTGGGTGAGAAAACCTACACGACTTTTTTCCCGCGATTTTTGTGTCAGCTTGACATTCAAATTGCGCTTGTCTTCTTGTTTTTTCTGTTTAGATAAGCACATTTTCCAACAACGTCGACTTATAAAACTGTGTCTTTAACTCTTGACACCTATTACATGTGCCAGATAATTCTGAAAATAACGTATTACTCAACATTCAAAAATCCCTCTCGAATCGTATGAAGTCATAAAAAGTGGACGTAACTCCCATAAGTAAACAAGAGTCAGGAAGGTCAAATTTCAGATCAACGATATCAGTGTATAAGTAAACACAAATGAAAAGCCAGAGTAGGCCAAGTAAATAATTGTATAATTTAATATGTTTTGAATTATTTAGTGTCAACAGAAATCCAAAATTATGCTTGATAGTACGAAACATGATGCCCAATGTCAAAATGAGCAACTGCCCGTTCGTGTTGGCAGGGTGAGAAAACAAATCAAACACGGGTATGTGTGCGAGACTATAAGAATCTTACACGGATGGGTGTTCGAGACAAGGAAATCTCAGACACCCAAAGGCAAGATTAAGGATGTCTCTGACGAGGCTTTGCCGAGTCAGAGACTGCCTAATCTTGCCCGCGGGTGTCTGAGATTTCTTTGTCTTGCACACCAACCCGTGTTTGATTCTTTTTCTCACCTTACCAACACGAATGACTTGTTGACATTGGAAAAACATCATTCGTGACCAAGCGTAATAACGCGATACTGTTACATTCAAATAATTCAAATCAAAACACATTACACAATCATTTTCTAGTCTTGTCCTCCCAGTTTTGTTTATTGTATTTTTATGCTGTAATTTCTCATATATGTCAGGAAATCTGAAGTTCACCTTCATGTCGTTTGTTTACATTCGGGAGTTACTTCCCTTTCTTTGCAATGTCATAACATTTGAGCGCGGGATTTTTAAAAGGCATTTTTAGCTTTTAGCTTTCCGTAAAATCACACTGCAGACTGAAACATTATCAGCACAAAACACACCAGTGTAGCACTTTAATTATGTTCGAATAACCGACAAACTTAAATTCATATAGAAAGATGATCACCATAATTTGGCGGAAAAATTTACGTGTAGCTTGTCTCACCCAAACTTGAAACAGAAAAATCTCACCCAGGTTTTGGTTACATAGAATGCACTACAGGTAGGGTGAGAAAAGGTAGTTCTCACACGACCTCGGTCAAGATTAAGTAGTCTCTTAATCGGCGAAGCCTCGTCAGAGACAACCTTAATCTTGCCCTTGGGTGTTTGAGATTTCCTTTTCTCGCCTATAGGATCGAGATACCTCGTGATTTTGGGAGTGTGAGATAATAGGAATCTGACACGGGTAGGTGTGCGAGACAAGGAAATTCAAACACCCAAGGGCAAGATTAAGGTTGTCTCTGACGAGGCTTCGCCGAGTCAGAGACTGTCTAATCTTGCCCGAGGGTGTGTGAGATTTACCTTGTCTAGCACACCTATCCGTGTTTGATTTGTTTTCTTACCCGCCAACACGGATCAACACGAACAAACAGTTGTTCATTTTGATATCAGATTTAAGGTTTGTACTAACAAGCGTAATTAATTGATATCTGGTGACACTAAATAATTGAAAAGATAATAAATTACACAATCATTTACTTGGTTAACTCTGCCTTTTCATGTTGTTTTTTTTTTACTCAAATACACTGGAATCGATGATCTGAAATTTGACCTTTGTGACGTTTGTTTACTTACAGGAGTAACGCCCCTTAAAGGACGTCATAAGATTCGAGTGCGGGAATTTTGAATCTTGTTTATTTTTTAATCTAGAATATCATCTAGTACGTTAAATAGGGTGTCAAGAGTTAAAGACACGGCTTTATAATTCGATGTGGTTGACAAATGTGTTTATTTTAATGGGAAAACAATAAAGCAATAGCAATATGAATGTCAAGCGGACACAAGAACCGCGGGAAAAAGATCGTGTAGGTGTTCTCACCCAGGCAGTTGGGTGAGACGGAAAACCGGGGTGGGCGTGACCGAAAAATCTCACCCAGGCATTGGCTACATAGAAAGCACTACAGGTAGGGTGAGAAAGAAATATTTCACACCCCCAAAATCACGAGACATCTCGATCCCCTAGGCGAGAATATATGAATCTAACACCGGTGAAAGACAAGATCAAGAAATCTCAGACACCCAAGGGTAAGATTTCAATATTTCTCTGACGAGGCTTGCCAAGTCAGAGAACCATTAAAATCTTACCCGAGGGTGTCTGAGATTTCTAAATCTTGCATTTTCAACGGTTTTTAATTTATTTTCTCACTTTTGTAATCACAAACTACGATTTATTTACAACAAAGTCGTACTAGACATCCGATGTTCCTAATCGACGTCAATGACGTCAGAATACATTGCCTTGTAATTTCTGTCTTGTACCGGGGGTACAAGACAATATGAATGTAACACGGGTGGGTGTGCGATACAAGGAAATCTCACACACCCAAGGACAAGATTAAGGTTGTCTCTGACGAGGCTCTGCCGAGTCAGAGACTACCTAATCTTGCCCGAGGGTGTGTGAGATTTACCTTGTCTCGCACACATACCCGTGTTTGATTTGTTTTCTCACCCTGCCAACACGAACGGGCAGTTGCTCATTTTGACATTGGACATCATGTTTTGTACTACTAAGCATATACGCTGGATTTCTGTTGACACTAAATAATTCGAAACATAATACATTGCACAATTATTCACTTGGCTTACTGTGGCTTTTCATTTGTGTCTACTTATACACTGAAATCGTTGATCTGAAATTTGACCTTCCCCACTTTTGTTTACTTACGGGATTATGTCCCCTTTTATGACGTCATAAGATTCAAGCGGGATTTTTGAATGTTGAGTATAACGTTATTTTTAGAATTATCTGGTACATATAATAGGTGTCAAGAGTTAAAGACACAGTTTTATAAGTCGACGTTGTTTGAAAATGTGCTTATCTAAAAAGGAAAAACATAAAGACAAGTGCATTATGAATGTCAAGCAGATACAAAAATCGCGGGAAAAGATCGTGTAAGTGTTCTCACCCAGGTGGTTGGGTGAGACGGAAAATGGGTGGGTGAGACGGAAAAATCTCACCCAGGCATTGGATACATAGAAAGCACTACAGGTAGGGTGAGAAAAGAAAATCCCACATCGCTGAAAATAGGAACTGTCCTGTCTCAAAAGAGAGAAAAAGTTTTCTCATATTTGCATGACTCTCACACTCTGTTATTATGGGATTTCTAATCGGGAAATACATTTATTCGCCAACAAATTTGCTTGACAGGGAAATATAAATGTTGTAGATTGATCACGATCAGTTATCCCTTTTAAGGTGGTACTAGAGTATTTTGCATGACTCTCACTTTGTTATTATGAGATAAAAAAATACTAAAAAATAAATACACAGACTGGCAATATAAGCTCGACATCTGTGATGTAAAAACTATTTTGGTTTAATTGATAGGTAGAATTAGCGAATTTATTTCAGTTATATCAGATAAGTTTTTTTTTAATTTGTAAGTTTACCTTTTGAACTTGCCTTCGATTTGAATGAACAAAAAATTGGGATAATCGGACTTATTTTTGAATAATGTTGAAAACCCCATTTTTCCCTAATATTTCTGTACAAATTATATCCTTTTTATAGAATAGGAATTTTGCTTAAAGGTTCAATATTATATTCGATATCCTTAAGTAATGAAAGTGGTGAATTTGATAACAATTAGCTACTAAGTATAACGAGACATCTGAAATCGTTTGCTGACATTCCAATATTGAAATCCATTTTTTTGTCAAATGCACAATAATGATGCGCAGTTTTATACCCTTGTTTTACCTTTAAAAACTTAACCATGATATTGTTGATAAATTTAATTGAAAATGTGTTATTCCACGCTTTAAAGTGATGATAAAACCTTCTGTAGACTAATTTTTGAGTGACCTTTTTTGTTATATTACAAAGTTTCTTCGGAAAGACGACGGATGTGCTATGAACATTTTCCGAAAAATTGATACTTACTTTCAAAGTGCAACTTAAGCAAGTGCGGTTGCCGAAAATTGTCGAATTCTAAATCAATATGGTTAGTTCAAATTAAAGTGTTTGTGGACAATATATAGGTACAGACACAATAAAAATGTGGACACAATACAAACTTCAACACAGTACCAGAGAAAAGTGAGATGAAAATAATGTGTGAAGGATGGACAGTAAGACGGAAATGCAGCAAGTTGGTATACAGGAAGTTTTATTTCATTAAGACTGACAAATGGAAACGCAGTAATACTTCTAACCGAAATTACATTCCAAATATCAAGTGGCTGTGATGTGAGGTTGCTGAAAAAAGGATGGTGAAAAAGTCTCTTTTAAAATGAGAGTGATAAAAACTGCAAATCAGTACAAACCAAGTAGTAAAACAATATGGCCAAAAAGAGGTGACGCCGTATAGTACTCCATATTGAAGCTCCATTCTAAATATATAAAGGTTGTGATGTGTGTTTACTGAGAAAAGGTTGGCGAAAAAGTATCACTTGCAAAATGAAGGTAGAAAAGCACACTGTAGTAAACAATGCTGAAGTTTTATGCAAAAAAAAAAAAAAAAAAAAAAAATGGCTGTCATGTATGACTGCTGAGAAAAATGTGACAATTAAGTCTTATTTGGAAAATGAAAAGGAAAAAGGCACAAAGGTGATAAACCAAAACTAAAGAAGGCGGAGTATAGGATCCATACTGAAGCACAAGACCACATATTATAATGCTGTGATGCGTTGTTTGAGATTTCTAAGAAAGTGTGACGAAAAGGTATCACTTTGAAATTGAAATGAAAATATCAAATATCAAATGGTCGTGTTTCGAGATGCAGAAAAAAGTTCGACTAGAATACCGTGTCACGGACGGACGGACAGAGGTGACAGTAAGGGGGGTATGATTAAGGTGCATGGTACTGTTTGAGGGTTACAGAAGTAAAATGTACCGTGAATTTAATCAATTGTGTCCTATGGTTAGAAAATGACATTAACCAATCCGCTACCGAACAATATATTCCCCTCTGATAGTGGGACGGGTATCGTTAGCGGGCCAGGACATGCTTGCCCCTCCGGAGCACATGATGTGACTTCCGTTTTTTAATTCACACACACTTTGAGTGCAGTCTTTTTATTTCTGTACATTGTGTGTATCTCAAGTCGATATTTTGTCTTTTTCTCTGGTTTTTGTTATGTCGTTGACTTTTGATTTTTGTGATCGTCATCTTGTTCCTTCTACAACCGTTGTTAGACAAAACATGTATTGTTTATTGATCTTAAATCACCGCACTAGCAGATATCTTAAAATCTTGTTTGGCCAATTCGATCTTATCGCAATCGTAACAGGCTTAACACAAATTTGTGAAGACAGTTTAAGATACCAAGTAAGTTTTAAAAATAATTGATTTCAAAAGCGATCAAGACGTGTTGAGATACTTTTAGCTAAAATAAGATCCACTTGTTAATTGCGTTCAAGAACGATCAAGATGAGTTAAGTTTTTAAGAGCAAACACGATTTCTATTTGATCTTGGTTGCTCGGAACAAACTTAACACATCTCGATCGCCCTGGAATGCAGTTATCTTATTTGATCTTGATAAACTGAACAGGTCTTGATCTGCTCTGAAAGCAATTATCTTAGAATACTGTACGTCTGAACACCTTGCCCTGTCGTAACAAAACTGTGTTCAGAATGTCAAGATCGCGATAAGATCAAAAAGGTAAAAAAAAAAACGATCATAACATATCTGTTAATGCCGATGAATGGTTTGTTGTTCATTTCCGGTCACTGACACATTACAGAATTTTAATTGAAAAGACCTACGGCGGGATAGAAATGGAAATGCAAAAATGCTCGAGTTACAGAATTAGCAGTAAATTTTGTTGTGCTGTACACGCGTGTTTTGAGGAGTAACCTCTCTTATAAAAAGTTTAGAGTAATTTAATCTATTACAATAAGTCATCCAAGGTCTCGGATAGAAGTGGACTTGCAACTATATCAATTCTATTCGGAATCAATATAGCTGAAATGCTGATGAGAGGGGTGTTAAACCACATGATTATAATAAACAAATAGAAACTACAAACTGGAGATAACAATTAACACCTACTGATAATCAATGATTTAAGGTAGTAGACCCGTGCTAACCCAAATATTTTCCACATAATCAATTTTCTTTAAATTTGCAGTATAAAACAATTATGTACAACTGTACTTGTAGAAAAAGTTTTGAAAACTTTCACCGTAAGATTTTTGATTTATAGTTCACAGAAAAACCTCTATCGTATGAGTTCAGTAATCACCATGAAGCGTATACTACTGTACAGTCGAAGTATAACAATTGTCATGAAAAGACTTATAGTTTCTTATACGAGACCATATAAAAGATAAGGGATATCTTCCACGCGTGTGAGAAATTCTGTCTTTTCCTGACTGTAACGAGGGAAAAAGACGAAGAATTTCTCACACAAGTGGAAGATATCCCGATCTTTAATTTTTGTCGAGTGTAAAAAGCTATTTCTTCCGTTAAATACAACGAACAAACCGAAAGAAAGTAAACCTTGCCATTCCTAGTTGATTTTCAAGCTGTGACGTCAAATAATTCACGGAGCTTATTATGGTAATACTATTACTTAATAATATTAATGGGAAAATGTATGATATTACAATAAATCTTTATTAAGGTGTAAAATCTAGAGTATGCTATAATGGTAATATTTCAGAATATTTCGATTCTAACATCGGTGTTCGTCAAGGGGAATGTTTATCTCCTTTTCTATTCTCTTTATTTTTGAATGACTTGGAGGAATTTTTTATCAGCAAAAATTTGAATGGGTTAAGCTGTATTACTGATGATATAGAAAGCGAACTTGGCATTTATTTAAAATTGTTTTTATTGTTATATGCTGATGACCTTGTATTGTTTTCTGAATCAAAAGAAGGTTTACAACTACAAATTGATCATTTTTGTGAATATTGCAAGACCTGGAACCTAAGTGTTAATACTGATAAATCTAAATGTTTAGTGTTTGCATCTAGAAATTACATTCATGATTTAAATTTTAAATATGATGGAAATAATATTGAAACAGTTAATGAATTTTTATATTTGGGGGTAATGTTTTCAAAGAATGGTACTTATACATCAGCTATTAAGCAAAATGTAAATAAAGCAACAAGGGTTATGTATGATGTCTTAAAAAAAGGTCGTTTGCATAATTTATCAATCAGTTGTCAATATGATCTTTTTGACAAAATAGTGAAACCAATTTTGTTATATGGTTCCGAAATATGGGGTTTCAGTAACTTAGATATTATTGAAAGTTTGCAAACTTTTACTGAATTTGAAAAAGTCAACACCTAATTATATGGTTTATGGTGAGCTAGGAGCTTACCCACTCTTCACACAAGTGCATTCTCGTATGAAAATTTTTGGGCAAATATGGTATGTGGAAAGCAGGAAAAATTGTCATCTTTATTGTATAGA
>MJUU01013572.1:52595-64452 GCA_002080025.1 Modiolus philippinarum | reverse complement strand
TAGTACTTCCACAGTAAATGAAAGTCAAGGGACAAGACAACAACGAAAACGCCAGCGGACAGAAGAAGAAAGACACTACGCACCCACAAACACCACAGTGATAAATGTTTATTATTTGTAATGCAGTAGCAGTTTCAATTGGCTTGATTTAAAACATAAAACATTAAAATACTTTCAATATTTGCTTTCAGATGCTGTTTGGCACTGGTGTGGTGTAAATATACGTCAACTAAATTAATGCCAAAGATTGCTTGTTTTCGTTGTTATCGAACAGATCTATTGTATTTGTTTTTATATTTGTATTGTGTCAATTTAAGGTTACGAAACACACCCAATATAGAAATATACAGTGATTGTGGAAATTAGGAATCACTTAATTTGTGGATATTTTCAAGTCAACTTTACATCGTCAGTTACTTCATGTTGAACTTAAACATATAACGGAATCGGATAGCCAAATCCTATATATTCCTTTGCCATATTATTACAACAGATACGACTAATATATAAACGAATACAGTAATTGGTGAAGAGTTTCAATACTTTACTACAGATTAACACCACAAAAAGTATCAAGTTAAGAATTCATTACTGAACAGGAGTCTCCATATTTCGGATCCCAAGCAGAGTTTACTCATGGCAGAGGAGTAGGACACAATTTTTATATCCCAATCCCTTTTGAGAACTTAATAAAAATAGTATTTTGCCTTGGTTCCTAAAAGGATTTTAAAGCTGCAAAGCATGTTGTAAGTATCTGGCGTTACAGTGGTGCAACACTACCAAGCCAGACAAAACTCAAAAGTTTACATCCTCAGGGCTCTGAAATCTTAGATTTATAAATGTGAATGAATGCTAAATTTGTCAATTTTGTGGTGTTACCCTATTATAAGATATTGTAAATTTTCATAGCCATTCCGGGCGTGTCTCGTACTTATCTCTGACGCATACAAAAGATGAACATTATACAAACAAATATAATAGATCTGTTCGATAGCAACGAAAACAAACAAAATTTTACTCCGCCATCAATTGAATTAAAGTATATTTACACAACGTCAATACCAAAGGGGAATCTGAAGTTATTTTAAAAAAGGTATTTCTATTTTGATGTTTTATGTTTTTTTATTGAGTGAATTGAACTTTTGTTCAATTACATATAATAACCATGATATGAATTACGTAAGAATACTTACATTTTTATGTTTTTCTGGTAAAAATTTTGCGAAGGCAAAATGCTCAGAATTGTATATGAAATGCGTAATTCACTTAGATTTGTTTGAAAAAAATTATACATTTTTATATTCCTACGCAACGGCGTGGTGCGGCATGGTACGGGATGGGTGCATTTGTTATTCCAAGTGGTTCGCCTATCCTACGGTGATCATTTGGTCTTCCAACGTTTCGTCTCAGGGCAATAGTGAGTAACGATTACTGCCCCTTTTAGCTATCAGATGTTCTACAGGTTCATGTACTTCTATAATACGGATCATGTACATCTACTAATACACTACAATATCATCTGATGTATCAAATACCCTGCGTTAATTCTACCTTTTCATAATCTAACTTCAGATCCTTCAAACCTTCTTTTTAATGGACATATGGTCGAGGTACATGGCAGTTATTACCCATTCTGTTAATGCCATCCGGATCACCGGCGGATCCAGCCTTCCAAAGGAGTCGATTTTCGTAACCATGTGTAAATGTTTATCTAAATTCTGCGCGAAATTAAGAAAAAATCCAGAAAAAGGGGTTTCCAACCCCCAGACCCCCACCTGGATCCGCAAATGTGGACTGTAACTCCTATCAGCCCATTTGCTCCTGATGAATAAGTTTAAGTTCAAAAAGTTTTTGTAAGTATTTTTACATAAAAATTGTCTACAATTTGCTTGGGATTAGTATAATTGGACTATCATTGACCAGAAATCGCAGTGTGTTATAAGATTCAAGGAAAATATTCCTGTCAGCAGTTCAGTCAAATTTGACATAACAGAATCTATGATTTTAGTGTTAGTTCAGTATATTACGGTGAACTCAATACATAAATGCAAAGTGGATTTGAGATTTTGTGATGCTTTGTTAATGGTCAAGAATGCATTACGACGTTGCGTCTGTGGTCTAATATTTTATATGTTAATATTGTGTTGTTTAGAACAGTGTAGAAAAACCACTTGAAACATAATTCGTTTCGTGATATAATACTTCTTTAGTTCAATGACACTGGTCTTTGCTTACAAGTCAAATTAGGTAGAAATACTTGCATGTCTTATCAAACTAAACATATTGAAATCAGATTATAAAAAAGTTTTCCACCATTCGATATTAAAGTAAATTTATGCTTACTAAGCAAAGTTAATGCCGAATTATAGAGAAGCACTCTATACAATGGCGTGTTAAGAGAAAAAAAAAGAAACCGGCTGCGTCTTCATAGGTACCAGCTACGACATTTCAGTAAGTGTTTGATTCGTTCATCAATTCACAGTTACAAACTAGCGCCATATGATTTTTCACCAAGCAATAAAAGCGTCGCTTTTACACCATGCAACTTTATTGGTTTGTGCAGTACTAGTACACAGTTGCAATATAATATTAAAATAACTGAGTCTAATTCATACAAGCGTAGAAGAACGTATTTTTTAACACTTAGTCAATGTTATGGCAGGAATGTTCGTCTTTTTGGCAAGCTTCTTTCATCACATCGATACTAACAAAATTAAATATTTGTTGTTGAAATAATATACAGATGAATCGCTAAAAATGTCAGTTGATTTAATAAGAACTGGTGCATTTGAAGTAATATCCAAGATTGTGCCACAGATTTTGTCTACATTTAATGTAAGTTAAGGTCAATGTCAACTTTTCCATTGCCAGTTGTTCATTCATATAAAATATACTGTGATAATGCGTCGGGAAAAATGCATTTTAAAAGAATGTTAGTGGGGGTTGTTTCGTTTTGATATAAAGTTCCGTGGTTGTCTTTAAAGGCATATAAATACATCACATAATTGTAGTAACTTTTAGTTCTGAAGACAGGTAGATGAATAAAAAATCAAAATTTTGTTATATACAAATATTATTTTTTTATATTTTTATGTGTATGTATGTCTTGCTCCTGTGTGCTGCTAAAATGCTTTGATATTGCTTGCTTTATATGAATTTAGTGTTTTATATGCTTTACCTGTTTGGCCATGTTCATCCCTTTTATGCTTTAACTTATGTATGTATATATGCTATATGTTGCTATGTATGTATATGTGTTATATGTTGCTATGTATGTGCTCCGTGTCATGTATTTTGATAATTGTATTGTTGTAATGTCGGTCAAACGCTCTACAGAGCTTATGTTTTGCTTGTACTATATATATTCGACTATAAATAAAGTTTCTTAGTCTTAGTTAGTCTTAGTATATTATGATTACAACGAATGAAATGTTTGCCTTGTTTTTCAAGAAGTGAGAGTTAGATTGACAATAGCCGATTATAATCATTGTTTCTTTACGTTATGACCATCGGGTGTCAAGGTAATTTCAATCTCATCTTTTAAAATGATGATAATACGTTAGAGGATATAATTTGTCATTGTATTTTAAAGTTATTTGTTGGAAGCACTCGATGATTTTACACACGATATCGATGCGTATACTTAGAGAACATTTGTGTTCTGATGATAGCCTAGAAATCTACTGTTTATTATTCAACTTTGGTTTTATTGTATTTTGAAATCATTAAGCCGATGCCACTGCTGGTGGACCATAGGTCCCCGGGGTATTCATCAGCCCAATAGTCACAAATAAAAATGTTACCTTGCATTTTATAGAAATTTGCTGTCAAAATTCTAAAACCTTAAAAATACTGAGACTTTCTTGTGTGTGTGGCTCTCCTTAAATAAACTGGATTTGGTAATGAGTACTTTTTTTTACTTTTGGATCATGGCTTTCCATATTATTTGATTTTGATGCTGCTGATGAAAGGTTACTCCTTGAAACACGTGTACAGAATAACAAAATGTACTGCTTATTATGCAACTTTGGTATTATTGTACATGAATTCTAATTTATACGTTTTGAGAGAGCGCATAGAATGGTTTAATTGCGGTAAATGACCCACAACTCTCACTGTTAAAAACCGTTTCATGCCACATGACTGAGTATCCGACGAACAACTGCTTGGACTTACCATCTACTTAAATATGGAATTGATCAAATGTTTATAGACTTAATCAACTTTTAACAATAGTCCAAGTGTCAACTCATTAAAACTTGGATGTTTTATAATATTTTTACTACCGACATGTCTTAATTTTCATATCTAATGGATACATCAGTAACAGATGTGGGTTGTTACATAAATATTTTATCAATAAAATTTTATATTTATTCTGATTTCTAATCAGATCAGATATATGATACTTGCCAATAAAGTATTTTAATATAAGAAGATATAAAAGATTTATTCTGTGCGACTTGGAAAAATGTCCCAAAGAAAATAGTTCGAATGGGTAACAAAACGTACAGTCATACCTTAACTGTAATGCTGCAATAAAACTATTTAATTTAGCTAGTTTTCATTTAGAGTAGAAAATACTAATTCTTGAGTTCCAGAATTCAATACATCTTATGTTTTTTTTTTCATTTTGAATTGATTTCTTTATTTAAATCATTTTAGAAAAAAAAACAAAGATATACTTAAGGAGGTTCACTCCTGGTGTTTTTATATGAAGGATTTATTGAAACCTATTAAATGGATTAAGCATTGTAGACTTAATGATATAGTAAAAAGAAATAGATAGGTCCGTGTGTTTTTAACGGAGTTACAAGACATTAAAATATTTGGCAGGAAATGGATTTCTTTGGATTTTTTCCTAAATTAACATTAAGACGTATTTTATTATTTTGTCTAAAGGGTAGGAAGTTATATCAAGAATTTTATGAAAACTTGTCAGGTGTCTTAATTCGACCTATAGATGATATTCAGAAAATAAAAAGTGGGAGACCATGTGCAAAAGTTTTTAAGCCATTGAATTGGAGAAAATCTGAGGAGTCCCGAAATCTCACACAAATCCAAAAGTATGATGAGTGAGCCACCTTAAGAAATATATGTAGACTTCTACGTACCCCGTACGACTTAAAGATGAACCGATGGATTCCCACGTTGATAATATTAATTAAGCTTAGATTAGGAATGAAAGTATAAAATAATATATTTATTTTTTAATTCTTTAATAGATATCAGTCCCTTGTGGAAAAAATTTTAAGTTTTGGTCCAAACTTTGATTCAAGATTAATATGCCAGCGAAGCTGGCACTTTGGTAAGAATGTAACCCAAGGATATATAATGGTGCTTACGATTTTTTTTCTGCCCATCACGTGACATTTTTGCACGACCAAAATATCACATGACAAAATAAAGTTCATTCATTGGCTGATTTTATTTCTCAACATACCGAGAATCAGTTTGCTATATATATTTTCACGTTCAACCGGAAACTAGTTCGTGCTGCTATGGTGACATTGACGACGAACCGAGAAATTCCCGTTCAGCAGTTTTTATTTTTTTCGCTATTTAGTATTGTTGTTGTGGTTTAGAACATGTTAATTAGTTTAAAATATTCTAAGTTCCTCTATTCAAACGGTATGTAAATAATCTTTCAAATTTTAACTCCTTTTGACTTCTGATTATCGACCAGTCATCCTGTGGCAGTGCCTCTTCATGGCCCCGGATAAATTACGTTTGTTGAACGAGAAATCCCTGATTGACCATGGACAGTAACTTTTGAAAAGTGAATGAAATGAAAGCAAAATGGTTTTTTTTGCCACTTTACCCTCTACCCCCTTTTCTAGTGATTTTTCCATACATGAAGAAACAGACTATAAATCCAGAAATACGATATGCACAAACTTTCATTCGGTCAAAATTGTAAATTTATTTCAAATTCAGTGTTTTAGTACCATTCGATACATAACAATGCAGAAAAACGTGAAAACCACATTTTTGCTATAGGTTACAAGTGCGCAATTATTTACAATGCATTTTCCATAGGGGGTCCCCTGTTTAGCGATAAACTAAAAATAGACGAAGGCTTTTTTTCATCCCGGGGGTCCTGAAAATGACAAGTACTCATACAGATCTTTCGAATTCCAAAATAAAAAATGTGGGGGGTCATGCGGCGATTGTTGATGTAAATTGAGGCTCAAAAAGGGGTATATTGAAAAAAATAAAATATTTTTGTGTCGAACAGATCCCATAAAAGGTCAAATTATCACCTCTGGGTTACATTGTTGAAATCAGATTTGCTATAAACCGAATTGTAACATGACATAGTATTTTATTTTAAAACATTTAATTTTATTATCCACCAATCGTAGGAGTTGTAGTGCTTAATACTGAATACAGCTATGGATTCAAACTGGATCCCTGTTCGAAAGTCAATAATTGCGCACATTACCTACTGCATGATCTTTATGTAAAATTCTTATGTGCGCAATTATTTACAATGCATTTTTTCATAGGGGGGTTCCCCTGTTTAGCGATAAACTAAAAATAGACTATAAATCCAGAAATACGATATGCACAAACTGTCATTCGGTCAAAATTGTAAATTTATTTCAAATTCAGTGTTTTAGTACCATTCAATACATAACAATGTAGAAAAACGTGAAAACCACATTTTTGCTATAGGTTACAAGTGCGCAATTATTTACAATGCATTTTCCATAGGGGGGTTCCCCTGTTTAGCGATAAACTAAAAATAGACGAAGGCTTTTTTCATCCCGGGGGTCCTGAAAATGACTAGTACTCATACGGATCTTCCAAATTCCAATATAAAAAAAGGGGGGGGGGTCATGCGGCGATTCTTGGTGTAAATTGAGGCTCAAAAAGGGGTATATAGAAAAAAATAAAATATTTTTGTGTCGAACAGATCCCATAAAAGGTCAAATTATCACCTCTGGGTNTTGGTCACAATAGTCCTTGGGTGGTCCCCTTTATAGTTTGTGATTTTTACGTTCCTACCTCATCCAAGATGGCTGCCAGGGTGGAGCACAGTTTAACATAGGGACCCTATGGGAAATGCATTCAAATGTCTTCTCCTCTGAACCCACTGAGCCAATTGAAACCAAACTTGGTTACAATAGTCTTTAGATGTTTCACTTCAAAGTTTGTGATTTTAATGTTCATACCTCATTTAAGATGGCCGCCAGCAGGGAACATAGTTTAACATAGGGGCTCTATGGGAAATGCATTCAAATGTCTTCTCCTCTGAACCTACTAAGCCAATTGGAACCAAACTTGGTTACAATTGTCTTTAGGTGATCCCTTCCAAAGTTTGTGATTTTTAGTTTGTGCCGCATCCAAGAATGAAAATGTAACATCTGGTGAACTGATTTATAGTATGAATGGGTGGTCTATAGACCACTTTCATGTTTATTTCTTATCCCGACTTTGGCTTCGTTTTTATAACGTTTTCCACAAAGGGAAGTAACCTACTGACCCGACAGTCAGGTTTACGGTTCCATTGTAATAAGGGACAGCAGTAGATTTTGAATACATGGGTATCTATCACTGGACTAGGGGTAATATCTCGACTATCTTTAAATAAATTATTTCAAGTTATTCGGGTACTTACCACAGTGAAAATCGTAACCGTTGCTAGAGAAAATATTTACTGACCGTCCTTTCCCTAATGAGACCGAAAACCAGAATGACGGGTGTTAGCGAGTGACGTCCCTTTGAAAAACACGCTAAATTAGCAGTCATCCCGTAAATATGAAATTCGTCTATTGGTGACAATGAATAAAACCAGTCGCCAGGTGAGCAATACAGGCTCATGTGAGCCTCTAGTTTTGGCATAAGGTGAATCCCGAGTTTTAATTTAAGGTTTGTGGCCCCATCCGTTTTAGAAAAAGGGGCCAAAAAGGGGTAAAATTGGGTATTTTCGTGTCTGGACAGAATAACTTTTGTTCCAGTAAACAGATCATTTTCAAACTTTAGTATGATGTTTCTTTGCACATGCTTAAGCCTTGGTCATAATTTTATGTTCTGGCCCCGCCCGTTTCCTCAAAAGGGGCCAAAAGGGGTTAAATTGGGTGTTTTCACATATTTGACTGTAAAATCAATATTATTTATCGGATTTTGATGGGGTTTCTTTCAGTAAACTCCTTAGAAAAATTCCAATTTGGCGAATGCCAACGGATTTCACGTGGCATGTACCATTCATGAGATAAATGGGGCCCAAAAGGGGCAAATTTCAAAAATTTCATTTTTTTTTTATTTTTAGTTGGATTTTTTGCAATGGATGCAGTTTTTTGCAATTGATTCCTTATGAAAAATAAATATACCGCTGCACCACCAGATTTTTGATAACTGGTTTCCTTTCCAAGCTATGAGGGGCCTAACGGGGCCAAAATTGCAAATTTGCAGATTACCTAAAATTTTATTTTTCATCTGATTTCAATGGGATTTTTTGGTTAGATTCCTCTCATTGTAGGCTTTCAGTAGTATGTCAACAAATTTCGCATAGCTCTTTCCGTTTCTTAACTATAAGGGGTCATAGGGGCCAGAATTGCAATTTTTTAGATCAAATTTTGATGGAATTTTTTTCTTTGGATTCCTCTCAACGCAAGCTTTCAGTTCTATGTCAACAGATTTGATGTAGGTCTTACCGTTTCCGGGCTATAAGGTGTCAAAGGGGCCAAAATTGCAATTATTAGAAATATGTGAAATCTTTATTTTTCATTAGATTTTGATGGGATTTTTTTCCTTGCATTCCTCTCATTGTAAGCTTTAAGTAATATACAATTGATTTGGTGTAGCTCTTACCGTTTCCAAACTATCAGGGGTCAAAGGGGCGGAAATTGCAAAAATTTAAGAAATATGTGAAATCTTTATTTTTCATCAGATTTTGATGGGATTTTTTTCTTTGGATTATTCTCATTGTAAGCTTTATTTTCACTATTTTGTGACCAGCTAATTACTGTGTCAAGCTTTTTACTGTGTCCACATTTGCTTTAAATTACACTTGTTGAATTTCAGTGGTCGACATGCAACGGTCGTATCATGCTGCACTCTGCGTAGCCCTTTATTTGCTTTTAATGTAGTTGTTAGTTAACAAGGAACCAGACTTCACAAGGAACCTGTTTTGTCCAAGGTATGTACATATTGGAATTGACAGTAAGTTTTGACCAATCAAATTATCTGTTACATAATTGTTGCATTAGAATTAAATGTATACAGTATGTTAATAATAAATGAAAAAAGGTCAATCAGAGATTGCAATCCCCTGGCTCACCTTTTTGGACCCATACTAAAGTTTGGTTTTGAAAATGTATATATAGGAATCATCATGTAAATTTCATTTAAAATTAAAGATTTTTGCAGTCTTACTATTGAAAACAATTCCAAATTATTGCAAGGAATTGAAAAAGATAAGGTTGCTAGGTTGAATTCCCCCAAAATACTGGTCTTTGAGGATTTCAGGAAATTTACTCCAACAAGAGCAGAATATTTTAGCAGTCTTTCTATTGAAAACAATGATTTGTAATATGAGGAACTAAAAAAGGTATGGTTGCTAGGTAGAACTCCAAAAAATGACAGGTCTTTGAGAGTTTCAGGAAATTTAAGATTTTTTCAGTCTTTCTATTGAAAACAATGATTCTTAATGTAAGGAAGTGAAAAAGGTATGGTTGCTACGTAGAATTCCAAAAAATAACAGGTCTTCGACTCACTGAGTTTTAGGAAATTTACCAAAATTAGAATCAAAGTGTTTTGCAATCTGACTTGAAAATGATCATCATTACTGTTAGGAATGGAAAAAGATATGGTTGCTAGGTAGAATTCCAAAAAAATAACAGGTCTTTGAGAGTTTCAGGAAATTTACCAAATTAGAATCAAAGTTTTTTGCAATATGACTTTTGAAAATGATCATCATAACTGTCAGGAATAGAAAATATATGGTTGCTAGGTAGAATTCCAAAAATAACAGGTCTTTAAGACTTTCATGTAATTTACCAAAATAAGAATCAAAGTTTTTTGCAATCTGACTATTGAAAATGATCATCATTACTGTTAGGAATTGAAAAAGGTATGGTTGCTAGGTAGAATTCCCAAAAATAACATGTCTTTAAGACTTTCAGGAAATTTACCAAAATTAGATTCAAAGTTTTTTGCAATCTGACTATTGAAAATAATTACAGATGAAATAAGGCACCAAAAAGATATGGTTGCTAGGTAAAATTCCAAAAAGTAATGGGTCTTTGAGAGTTTCAGGAAATTTACCAATATAAGAATCATATTTTTGAAATTTAAGTGTTCATACTAGCTAATGACATTAAAGAGTTGCTTAATTATATGATTTCGTGTTAGAATTTCAAAAATTATTGGTCTTTGACATTTTCAGGAAATTTACCAAATTTGGCACCGATGCCAAAATTGAAAATTCTTATCTTTCCAAAAGCATTTCAAGTCATTCCCCATGAAAAAGTAAACCACAAAATATGAAAATTATACATAAAGTTCCATGGCATGCCCTCTAGGGTCATACCAAATGTCCGCTATCATTAGCAAATTAGATAAACATAATGGAACTCATATAGAAAGTTTCAGCTTCCAAACATAAATACTTCAGAGGATTTCGCATATTACTGGATAACTTGAAATATAATTTCGCTCATTATTCCGCCCTGAGGACAAATTTCAAAATTCCGAAACCTTCAGCACAGACAACTTTTATAGTGTTACTTATAACCTTAAAACCAGGTTTCTGCAACTTAAGGTGTAAGAGGAGCTCTAGCTGAATCATTTTTTTGTTTGTTTTTTGGACCCCCTAGAGGCCATGCCAATGCCCTCTGTGAAGTTGCCACATAATATGTGAGTCGATTCCCGGGCCCAAATAGCCTTGGAGATTTCTTTGAATATTGGATATCACGAAAAATCATTTTCGCCCATAATTTGCCCCTAGGGCATTTGACAGAAACTCTGAACCCCTAGCGCGCTAATGCAGATCATACTCTAGTATTGTGCCAAGTTTCAAATTTCTACCTCTTATAGTTCCAGAGCTATCGGGGAGCACTACACACATACGTACATACGGACGGACTGCATTACATAATCCCCCCGCTTTCGCTAAGGGGGGGATAAAAATATAGATGTGCATGATGTGTTCATGTTCCTTGCCTTCATGTACAAAATAGTTTCCTATTATTCTTTATCAATCAGTACATTAAATAAAAAATTTCATTAAACATGTAAAAATCACATGTAATTATTATATTGCAGGGAGGTTATAGAGAAGGTTTAACTTCAGGTAAAGAAGGTAGTTTACAGACAGGATTTAATGACGGATTTACTGATGCTGCTCAGACATTATATAAACTGGCAAGGCAAAGAGGAAATTTAAGGTACTGTAAAAAATATTTAGCTGGAGTTTACACATTTCCTGAATAAATTTTGATCCAAACAAAGGTGTTTGGATAATCATCAAATCATATGAAGAATTCGGTGTCAAGAAAATACAAAATCAAACAATGAATGACATTTTTCGTGAAAGCAGAGTGTGCTGTTTGTAATCTTGTGAGATCTTCATGATGGAAATACTCTTGGGTATGGGTAAACACTCATTTCAGCTACAGGAAAACAGGATTTTTATCTTGTTTATCGTGAAATTTAACTATACTGACAAAAAATTGAAGGCCTGTCATCTTCTTAGTATCCCCTCGCCCAACAGAGTTGGGGAGGGGATATAGCATCTTGCTTGTCCGTCCGTACATCCGAGTGTCCGTCTGTTCGTCCCACCTCAGGTTAAAGTTTGTGTTAAGGTTCATATCTGAGAAACTAAATGTAGCACATCAATCATCTTTGGTCA
>MJUU01013572.1:42024-52551 GCA_002080025.1 Modiolus philippinarum | reverse complement strand
CTCAGGTTAAAGTTTGTGTTAAGGTTCATATCTGAGAAACTACATGTGGTACATCAATCATCTTTGGTCAGTGGATGCGTCTTGGAGAATGATCCTGCTTCAGATGATAATATGGTCACTTTGACCTACATTTTATGCTTCAATGACTCAGGTTAAAGTTTGTGTTAAAGTATATATCTGAGAAACTACATGTGGTACATCAATCATCTTTGGTCAGTGGATGCGTCTTGGAGAGTGATGCTGCTTCAGATGATAATTGGGTCACTCTGACCTACATTTTAGGCTTCAATGACTCAAATTAAAGTTTGCGTTAAGGTTCATATCTGAGAAACTACATGTGGTACATTAATCATCTTTGGTCAGTGGATGCGTCTTGGAGAGGAATGCTCCTGTTGAGAATATTTTGAAATTTTATTAACTGAATTTGGAAATTTAATTGCTACAGGCGAGGGGATTAGCTGTTGTTTCCGACTGCTCCCATCTTGTTTATACATGTACATGTACTTATAAAATTGGACAAAGGCTCACTTAGAACATTAAACATGTATACATCTGTGGTAGTTTTACGTTATATTGAATGATCAAAATTGTTAAATTTTCTAACCATGCTAACAATTTGATCAGGATCAGGATTTGTTTATCACCAGACAGTACTTGATGTCCCATGTTCTTAGGAGACATCAGTGATGTCAGAATAAGTTGCCTTGTATTTTTCCATCTTGTACCACTGAAAATTGGAACTGGCTTAAAATTCTTGTGACAAATCAAATTAGTCACCTACATTTTCATTGGTTGTTGGGATGGAAACAAAATTTACTGAATTTGGGATCGGCCATTTTATTATCAAGTTCAGGACTGAATACAATTTTTACTCAGATGTAAACCTCTTTAGGTCTGCTTTCTCTTAGGGTGGTTACTAAGGACGCAAATTTTTGGTTTACTTCCGTTTGCCCAATTTTTTTTTTTACATTTAGGATTCACATAAAGCAGATCCTGGATTTGCATTTTCATTTTATGTGGATCAGAATTTATTGGGAAAAAAATTGGAATATGAAAATTAGGGATGTCAACGAGTACTCGAATACTCGAGTATCGCTTGGAAGGTACAAGTATCGAGTACCTAATTGGTACTCGAATACTCGGCATTAAAACTGCCATTCTCTTTGTTAATACGACTGCCTCCGTATTTCAGAGCATTGTGCTGTAAATATAATAAACTCGTACTGCCCCTAGATAGACACTATTAACTAACATATATTGAAAATCTTAAGAAACCTGTAGTCAGTCTATGCTATTCAAAAGTCAAAAGCAAATATCTCCCCAAATATTTTTTTGATCAGGTTAAAAGCGATTTCTGTATTAACAAAAAATAAAAATCTGAAAAAAAGCGAAACATTTTTTCTAATCTTCAATTTCATTTTGTCTCTACAAAATAGTAAATAAAAAAACCTATTCACCCAAATGCAAAATGCAAAAGTGATGGAAAAACAATGAAAACTGAACCCTTTGTGGAAACAAGTATAAGACATGGACAGAAATAACTCTGCTGGTAGCTGTAAATAAAACAAACCACTTTTAACATATCAATCCTAAGCAGACATTTGTACACATCAGAGCAAATTTGTTGCTGTTACTTTAAAATGAATTTTTATTTGACGAAAATCCACTTGCTTTATATCGACATTTGAAAATAAAATGATACATATGAGGAATCGATTTAACTAAAATATGTAAGTACACATAGCCGAGCAGCCAGATTGTTACATAAAGACTCATCTGCGATTCCATAGTGATTTTAAATAATTCGGCTGTTTGATAAATGAAATGCCGAAAATGTACACTTTGTGATCAAATATTATATATATACTTTACTGAAAATTAATTAATTAATTTATATGTTTATATAAGCTTTAATTGTGATTTAAACAATTTGATTAATCAGACAAGCTTGTTACTAAACAAAAACAAGTTGTTGTAAAAACTTGTACATAATTACGCTGTAATTGAATGTTGTTTAATCAAACTTTTGATTGGCTATAATGGTACACAAACAGTAATTGGTGCTCCTGTTATGGCATTTGAGAAATATTGTAGTTATATATCATTGAATGATAAGAATCTTGAAGTCTAGTAATTTTCGTTTCACACCGAGTACTCAAGTATACTCGAGTATTGAATACGAATACTCGAGTGGCATTTTTCATGCATTTTGACATTCCTAATGAAAATATTAAATGTTTAAAAATGTGTATCTTGATATCTTTGTTATACTGAACACAGATATTTGTACATTTTTTTTTAATGTTTGTTGCCTCCTTTTTTCAGTGGAAGACTTTCTTTACAAGAAAGTAATACATCAGATGATTTAGAGAGAGAAATAACTGAAGTGAGGAAACTAGAATTTGATTTGATCAACGCATCTAAAAAAAGAACCATTGAAGAGATGAAAATGTTAAAACAGCAGCAATCCTGAGAGAGGCTATAGATTACTACAGGAAAATCATCAAAGATGGAGCCATTCAAGTGGCTTCAAAAGCCAGGATAATGGTGATGAACGCAAAGATGAAGATAGCCCAAAACAATACAGTGTGGCATTATGGGAAGCTGCACATGTTGAGCCATTTTCTTTCAATATGAATTAAAAAAATGATCACAATATTATTCTTTATGACAATGATACACTTAATACTTAATGAGACATTGTTACTCTTGGTGACAATGTTGCAATTTTTTAAAAACTTTTAAGATATAACTGATTGTATTGCTGTCACATTAGTAAAAACTGTGTTATTGAAAGATTTTCTTTGTTTGACTTTGCAGATTTTGATATTTTTAGCTCACTGGGATAAATGCCAAGAGAACTATTATCATATCCTCAGCATCTGCATCAGCAACATGATTAAACTTGCTTCTGCAATTGAGATCTTATACATGATCTCTGAAAGATGAGAGCTTCTTGGACGTACCATATTTTTATACATTTTGACCTTGAACTTACCCTGAGGGCAATTTTTTAACCCTTCTTCTAAAAGGTAGTCATTAAATTCTAGGGTTTTGTATGTCATTTGCTTGTGTTGAGAGCTTCATGGGGGTACTTAACTATATTTGTAGACATTTTGACCTTGACCTTGCCCTGATGGCAATTTTTGAAAAACTTTAACCTTGTTTCTAGAAGGTAAACATTTTGTGGGAGGGCATTCATATTTGGCATGTGACTGCTTTAACCACAATTCAAAATTTTTAAATTGTTGCATGTTTAAAATTGTACAAAATAGAAATGATTGTGCATTGACTTCACTCTTATCCCCAGTGAGCTACATGTATGTTGTCTTTTGACAACTCTTGTTTCGAATTGTATTAACACAAATCAATCATTTCTACAATTACACATTGATGTCAATTGCTAACTTCTAGCTTGCTTCAGTTACTGTGAGGAGTAAGTGCAAAGATCAAAAGGAAACTATGTTTCCTCTGCAGTAGTCTGTCCCAAAATTGTATGGGCCTTAGAGAATAGAGAAATTTCACAATAAAAAAAAATTTTAATGCATGAGAAATACCCCTAAAAGATGCAAAGTGCATGATTTTACTCATGTATACATGTACATGAAAGCCAAAAACCATGTAAGCATGATACAAGATTTAGCAAAATTTTAACATGTTGCTTTGTGAAAGGGATGCCCCTTCAGCACCCCTATCAGGTTTAAGGATGTTTTTTATGATGTCTGAGCTTGCAGATAAAGAGAAGTTATGGAATGTACATCAATGATATGATTATGACAAATTCAGCACAGTCTAAAAAATGGTAACTGAACATTTTCAATGAAAACATAGGCACACACTAATTAGCAATTGCTCAAAATTTTGCTTAAGTTTAATAAATAATGTAGTAAATGTGTTTGGGCCTCTGTCCATCCATCTGCATGTCCTTTACAACTTTCGTTTAGATTTTCTCCGCAAACTTAAAATTTTGTCAGAAGCCTTGTGTAGTCATGCCATTTTGTGGGATGCATCTTCAGACCAGTAGGGTTACTACTTCCTGTTCACGAACTTAGTGTCAATTATTGGTCATCCCATCCGTCCGACACAACCTTCTTCAGGCTTTTCTCTGTAATGGTAAATGATATAAACTTGAAATTTTGTCAGAGACTTTGTGTGTTGTCATGACATATTGTGGGATGCATTTTCAGACCTATAGGGTTACTACATTCCAGTTTACCAACTTGGTGTCAATTTTCAATCATTCCTTCTGTCCTTCATAACTTTCATCAAGCTTTTCTCTACTATGAAATTTCGATACAAACATTTTATAAGCTTTTTAGTTCACCTGACCCATAGGGTGAGCTATTGCTATCACTTTGCATATGTCCTCTGCATAAGGCGTTAACTTTTCACATTTTCATCTTCTCCTCTGAAACCAATGAAGCAAATTTAACCAAATTTTAATGGAATGATGTATGAAAGGTCCTTCACAAAGATTGCACATCTCGTTCCGATTAGATAAAAAATATGGCCGCCAGAGCTGATCTTAGTTTAAACATTGGACCGTATGGGAAAAACATCATTTTCAACATCTGCTCTGAACTTATTGAAGCAAATTTAACTAAACTGTACTGAAAAGATGCATGGAAGGTCCTGTACAAAGATTGCACATTTTGTTCCGATTAGATAAAAAACATGGCCACCAACATGGAACATAGTTTAACATTGACCCTATGGGAAATTCACATTTTCATCTTCTCCTATGAAACCACTGAAGCAAATTCAACCAAACTTTACTCAAATGATGTATGGAAGGTTCTCCACAAAGATTGCACATTTCTTTCTGATTCGATAAAAAACAAGGCCACCAACGTGGATCTTAGTTTTAACATGGACCCTATTGGAAAAAAATCATTTTCAACAATTGCCATGAAACTATTTGGGCAAATTTAACTAAACTGTACTGAAATGATGAATGGAAGGTCCTTTACAAAGATTGCACATTTCGTTCCAATTCGACAAAAAACATGGCCGCCAGCAGGGAACATTTTCATCTTCTCTGAAACCACCAAAGCAAATTCAACCCAACTTTTCAGGAATGATGTATGGAAGGTCCTTCACTAAGATTGCACATTTTGTTCCGATTCAATAAAAAACATGGCAGCCAACACTGATCTTAGTTTTAACATTGAACCCTATGGGAAAAAAATCATTTTCAACATCTGCTCTGAAACTATTAAAGCAAATTTAACTAAACTATACTGAAATGATGCATGGAAGGTTTTTTACAAAGATTGCACATTTCGTTGTGATTCGATAAAAAACATGGCCGCCAGCACGGATAAGTTTTAACATTGGACCCAATAGGAAAAACATCATTTTCAACATCTGCTCTGAAACTATTGAAGCAAATTTAACTAAACTGTACTGAAATTATGTATGAAAGGTTCTTTACAAAGAAAGCTCATTTTATTCTAATTCGACAAAAAACATGGCCACCAGCACAGAACATGGTTTAACATTGACCCTATGGGAAATTCACGTTTTCATCATCTACTCTGAGACTGCTGAAGCAGATTCAACCAAACTTTACAGGAATAATGTATGGAAGATCCTCCACAAAGAATGCACATTTTGTTTAGATTCGATAAAAAACATGGCTGCCAGCATGGATCTTAGTTTTCACATTGGACCCTATGGGAAAATCATCATTTTCAACATCTGCTCTGAAACTATTGAAGCAAATTTAAGTAAACTGTACTGAAATGATATATGGAAGGTCCTTCACAAAGATTGCACATTTGGTTCAGATTCGATAAAAAACATGGCCGCCAGCAAAGTACATATTTTCACATTGACCCTATGGGAAATTTACATTTTCATTTTGTTCCGATTCGATAAGAAACATGGCTGCCAGCACAGATCTTAGTTTTAAAATTGGACCCTATTGGAAAATCATCATTTTCAACATCTGCTCTGAAACTATTGAAGCAAATTTAAGTAAACTGTACTGAAATGATATATGGAAGGTCCTTCACAAAGATTGCACATTTGGTTCAGATTCGATAAAAACATGGCCTCCAGCGCAGATCTCAGTTTAACATAGGACCCAATAGGAAAAACATCATTTTCAACATCTGCTCTGAAACTATTGAAGCAAATTTAACTAAACTGTACTGAAATGATGTACGGAAGCTCGTTTATAAAGAATTCTTATTTGATTCGGATCCAACAAAAGAAACAGCTCCATGCAAGCACAGAACTTCGTTTAAAATTGGACCCCTATAAGAAAACATCTTTTTCGTCATATGCGCTGACACTATTGAAGCAAATTCAGCCAATCGGAGATTGCTTACTTTGTTTTGATCTGACAAAAAACAAGACCACCAGCACAGAACATATTTCAACACAGGATCCTATAGGATAAACATCAGTTTCAGCTCTTGCAGCAAGCATTTTATCAGGTGAGCGATTTAGGCTCAGAGGCTCAGTTTCTGAGCCTATAGTTTTTATACATGCTATATTCTTGGATATGTTTTCTGACCTGTCAGATTACTGCTTCCTGTTTACCAATTTAGTCAATTCTCAGTTATTCCGTCTGTCCACTGTGCACTTCCTCTGCAATGGTAAACGATACAAACTTTGAATTTTGTCACAAGCTTTTGTCATATCGTCAGATGCATTTTCAGAACTGTCAAGATACTACAATGTACTTTCTGTTTATCGACTTAACCAATTTTCAGTCATTCTGTTCGTCCGTCACAACTTTCAGAAGCTTTTCTCTGCAATATGGTACTTGATACAAACTTGATTGAAACTATGTCACAAGCTTTGCATAGCCATGTTGCTTTGCTTGATTTATTCCTAGAAACACCAGGACACTACCTCTTTTCTACTGAGTCAGTAAAAAATAGACCTTTAGCATTACAGAATAATTTTTCGTTATTCTCCGCATTGGTTAATGACACATTCCATCACTAGCATTATATATACATGCTAAATGTATATTGTAAGGTGCATTTTCACACCTGCGCAGGCCACTAAAAGTTGAGATTGGGGGCATTTCTAGTGAGTAGGAGCTCACAGATGCCTTACGCCCGTCTTGGACGTATTATGGTATACTGGTGTCTGTCCGTCCGTCCACACGTTGTACTCTAACTAGAGAACTCTTTGATAATTTTTCTTGAAACTTTTCAAAATTGCTGGGTATGACGGAAGAATGCTCCCTATCGTTTTATTTTGTTGGTTGATTTTTTGTTCTAGAGTTATGGGACTTTGATTATTTCAAAAAATCATGAAATTGCAATTTCGGTCCACAAGCCTTACCTTAACTAGAGAATGCTTTGATCACTTTTCATGAAACTTGGCTTGCCTATATTGTCAAGGTGGATCAGATGGAGTTTTTAATTTAGTGGGGATGGGCTCTTGGCGCAGCTGTTTATTCCCAAAGAGTACCATTGCACGATGTCCAGAGATCTACAGCCATACCCTCTGTGTCATCATCATCAACAAAGCTTTAACCTTCCTCGTTGAATTGAGACCTTAGGAAGGTGTGGATATTTGGGATGTGGCTTTCTTGTGAGTGGCAGCTATCTTGTGGTATCATACCTGTTGACATCTTGAAATTGATCTTGCCATTGGGCAAGTTTAAGGTAACCTGGCTATGCCAGGTTGAGCTTTTGCCATCACCAGGCATCCAGCATCCATTTTCTGTTGTAAATTTTAATTCAAAGATTTTCTCCTATGAAACCATAGGGATCAATTGGAATCAACTTGATCACAATAGTCTTTAGATGGTCCACTTTAAAAAATATATCCCCCAAGTCCCTGTCTCATGCAAGATGGACACTAGCAGGGAACATAGTTTTAACATTTGACCCTATGGGAAAGACATTCAAAGATCTTCTTCTCATAAACTACCAGTCCAATTATAACCAAACTTAGTCACAATGGTCCTAGATGGTTCCTTCCAAAAAGGTATCCAACAAGGCCGTACCTCATCCAAGATGGTCGCCAGATGGGAACATAGTTCCAACGTTGGACCCTATGGAAAAGACATTCAAAGATTTACTTCTCTGAAACAACCAGTCCAATCAGAACCAAACTTATTCACAATGATCCTTCCATGGTTCCTTCCCGAAAAGGTACACAGCAGGTCCATACCTAGTCCAAGATGGCTGCCAGCAGGGAACATAGTTTTAACGTTGGACCTTATAGAAAAGGCATCCAATATTTACTCGGAAACTATCAGTACAATTATAACAAACTTAGTTTATACACTATTGACAAGACATGCGAAGGTCGTCTTCTATGTCAGAATCGAACTTGGTAACAATGGTCCTCAAAGAAGAAAGATATCCTGCAGATCAGTACCTCATTCAAGATGACCACCAGCGGGAATATACTTTTTATTGAATTCAATTGAAAAGAATTAGTTCTGTAAAACCACTAATCCAATTGGAACCAAACTTTATAACATAAGTCCTAGGATGGCCGTCTTCAAAGTTGGCATGTCTGCATCCATTCAGAGGTGACCTCAACAGGGAACATAGTTCAAATTCTGTTCCGTATTAGAAGTGCCTTTTAACTTTATCATCCATGGCTCAGGTGAGTGAGACAGGCTCTTGAGAGCCTCTTTAAAAACTGTAACACTGCCTCACAAAGGTATAGGCTTTTAGTGGTAGGGTGTTTATATTTGGTATGTAACTTCTTTCTACGTAGCAGTACCATATTTGAAGACATTTTGACCTTACCCTTAGGGTAATCTTTCAACTTTAACTTTGCTTGCAGAACGTAGACAGTTCATCATCGACTTGTTTATGACTTAGTCATTATGGTAGCTTTCAGGCAGTACTATGTTTGTAGACATTTTGATCTTGCCGTGATGGCATTTTTTTTAAACTTGATTCCAGAAGTTAGTTGTTTAGTGGTCAATAGGGTCTTTGTGTTCGGTTTGCGAAGTCCCTTTGATGAGAGCAGTTACATACTTCTAGAAGTTATTCTTTTAGTAATAGGGAGTTTCACATGTTACCTCCTGATCTCACTTGTATGGGCAAAGTTTTTAGAGGCCAACATCCAAAGAATATTGTCAACAAGTTTCTTTCCAATTGGCGATGTGATTTCACAGAAGAACATTGAATAATTGTATGTTTCCGTAGGTCCTCTGTTTATTTCGGCCATCTTGGATGACGTGCCATCAGTTAAAGAAGCATTTTGACCAGGTTTTGTTCTGATTGTCATATACTTGTAGTTTAAGAGGTCTTTAAATGATTTCTCAAAGGATTTTTAAAAAATGTTGATAGGATGCTCACCCAGGCTATGATGTTACCATTGCTTTAGCTACATGTATTCTTTACTGGTATATCCCAGCCCTTGGTAGTAGTTTCTTATATATATGCAAGACAAGCACAAAAACCACTTTAGAATATTATAAATATTTCATGTCTTAACTAGAATGATTACTGTCGGAAACGACAGTGATCCCCACACTCCCTGTTTGACACAAAAAACAGTTATATACCCTGGGCATAATTTTTCTTAACATTTTGAAATTAAATTGTTGATAGGCACTATTTTTACTAAAAGGAATTCAATAATACATGGTTGTTAGAAATAAGTAGTCTTTGAGATTTTCAGGAATTTTTATAAACTTGTAATCAAATATTTGGAAATCCATTTGGTGAAAATGATTGCCCAAATCGAGACAAATCCTAACAGTATGGTTGCTAGGTAGAATTCCGAAAAGAAAGTGGTCTTTGAGACTTTCAGAAAATTTACCAAATTTGGAATCAATTGTTTTTGAAATCCAATTGGTAAAAATGATTTCCCTAATAGAAACAAAACCTAACAGTATGGTTGCTAGGTGGAATTCCAAAAAAACTAAGTGGTCTTTGACACTTTCAGGAAATTTACCAAATTTGGAATGAATTATTTTGAAATCCAATCAGTGAAAATGATTGCCCTAATAGAAACAAATCTAACAGTATGGTTGCTAGGTAGAATTCCAAAAAAGTAAGTGGTCTTTGATACTTTCAGGAAATTTACCAAATTTGGAATCAATTGTTTTGGAAATCCAATGGTGAAAATGATTGGCCTTATCGAAACAATACCTAATAGTATGGTTGCTAGGTAGAATTCCAAAAGAAAATAAGTGGTCTTTGACACTTTCAGGAAATCTACCAAATTTGGAATCAATTATTTTGGAAATCCAATTAGTGAAAATTGAGTGCCTTAATAGAAACAAATCTAACAGTTTGGCTGCTACGTAGAATTCCAAAAAGTAAGTGGTCTTTGAGACTTTCAGGAAATTTACCAAATTTGGAATCAATTGTTTTGGAAATCCAATTGGTGAAAATGATTGCCCTAATCGAAACAATACCAAATAGTATGGTTGCTAGGTAGAATTCCAAAAGAAAATAAGTGGTCTTTGACACTTTCAGGAAATTTACCAAATTTGGAATCAATTATTTTGGAAATCCAATTAGTGAAAATTGAGTGCCCTAATAGAAACAAATCTAACAGTATGGTTGCTAGGTAGAATTCCAAAAA
>MJUU01013572.1:25156-38031 GCA_002080025.1 Modiolus philippinarum | reverse complement strand
ATTGTGTGCTCAATCCTCAAGTGCAGCAGATATAGTTATCTCCACTTATTTTCTACGGTCTCTCTTCTTGCAACCGAAAAAAGTGAACTGGCCATCTTTTCAACTGATATTTCCTTTTTGATTTGTTCTTTGATAGATACTAAATTCGGTTTTAAGCATTTCAACTTACATGTATAATGTAGTATTTGACAATCAAAAGAATATTGTCAATTGCCATGTTTGAATTTTCAGAAGTGCAACCAAATATAATTTCTATACAGGATTAAATGGAAATTGTATACCTTTTTCAGAGAACCAGTTATGGAGAGAAAGCCAAATATTTATGACTATGTTGCATGTCCAGAAAAGATGTAAAATACTTTCTTTAAATTCCCCACATAAACTGCAAAGTCTTAGCGGAATTAATGTCTAAATATTGAACAACGCTACAACCACATGGCACTCATCGAGTCAATTTTAAGAAAACTTGGCATAATAAAATAGTGAGATTTGTACACTTTAAACAGAATAGCCAGAATAACAACAGTTAGAAATTACAAAAAAAAATAGATTTGGAAGAATGATAATGTGTCAATGTGAGATATTTTTTAAGGAGAAAAACCTCTCTTGCACGAGGAATCTTTGAATCAAATTATCAACAGAAAGGTCNATGGCACTCATCGAGTCAATTTTAAGAAAACTTGGCATAATAAAATAGTGAGATTTGTACACTTTAAACAGAATAGCCAGAATAACAACAGTTAGAAATTACAAAAAAAATAGATTTGGAAGAATGATAATGTGTCAATGTGAGATATTTTTTAAGGAGAAAAACCTCTCTTGCACGAGGAATCTTTGAATCAAATTATCAACAGAAAGGTCTAGTTCTAACTCCCACTTATTTTCTGCTTTTAGTGGTTCTTCTGTATATCCTTTTACGAAATTGCTGTATATAAATTTACAAATTGTAGGATTTAACTGTATCTTGTTTAACATGTCATTTTCAACCGTTGTCAATTTAACTTGTTTTCATTTTTTCCTTCCATTCTTTTGGAATTGAATGGATTATTCAATAATATTCAAAGTATGGGCAATGCAAGTCATATTTTTCTTTGAATTGCTCATAACTCAAAAATCTGATGTTATCATCAACAAGATCGTTGACAAAAATATTTATTATATGATTGTATTTTTTCTGTATTCTAATTGGCTGAAAATAGGTTGAGAAGTAATGAGCATGTATGATATCAACCTCAAATGCGCTAGAAATAGCCACAGGTTATGTGGACTGTAATGTCAACCTGGTTTGGCTAAAAAATAGAAATAAAAATTCCAGTTTCCCATAGTTAATCTAATTTTAGAAATAACTGTATTATTGGATGCATGTTAGAACTTTCATGCTTGTTAAGGTGTCTCAGTGGAATTATTCCGCCATTTTTGTCTAATAATTGTTTATTTAGGTTTCATTCATTTAGAAATTTAACAAAATAATTATTTAAAATGAAAAGAAAGTTCAAATGTATTTAAAATTTATATTCCTAGTCTTTTTTATCACATTTTCGTTACAAAACATGAGCTAAAACACATGAGCTTCAAATCTGTTGCTGGATTTACAGAAGACAGAAATTATTCAAGGGAGATAATTTGATAAAATGATTTAACAAAGATATTACAAGGGAGATAAACATTTTGCAATTTTTCTCTCTTATTTCAATGGTGACCCCTAATTTTTATTTTTTATATGTAAACTACATAATAATAATTAAACACATGCAAAGTATGAACAAAAATCAAATATAATAGATTTTACAAACTATAGTCTCATATAATCATTTTCCCTATCATTTCTATGTAAAATCCTGAAATTTTCAATTTCAGATTTTGCACTTAAATGCACGGTGACCCCCAAATTTTATTTTACATTTTGAACAATAATACAATTATGTTTCTACACAGTTCACAAAATTCTGTAATAGGAAATTAATACCATGCAGAAACCTTAATTAAAGGCATGAATTTCTTATTTATAAACAAAAAATGATTTACAAGAGAAAAAAAAACAAATAAATAAATAATTAATGACATTCCAATCTGCTTACAACAGCCATAAGTATGTCGTTTCCCAGATTAAATTTTTCCATGTGTTTAATCATATAATAAAACAATTACTGACTTTGAAACAGGTTGCTGCAGGGATTTATCAACCCTGAAAAGGCAATATTCATCTCGCCGTTGGCTCGGTGAATATCACTTTTTTCAGGTTGATAAATCCCAGCAGCAACCTTTATCAAAGTCAATAATTGTATAATGTCTTTCTCATACCATTTGTGATAAAAACATATCTTTTTATTTATTACAATATTTTGATTGAACCAAATGAGTTGACTCAAGATATTTTGTTCAGTGGATTGCGTTGCCTTTAATTTTAACCAATTTAACAGGATATCTCGCCAAAAAGGTTTTAAAGAATTAGCAACCCCCTGGATACCATCTTTATTCAACAAGAATACTTTTTCACCTCCATATTTTTCTAACTAGTAAGTAATTAGAATTTTCCAGGGAGAAAAATTTAAAGGATCAAGTAATTTATCAACCCATGACATCTTCAATGAATTGCAAAAGGATTTGACATGTGGGACTTTCAATCCTCCCTTGCAATAGTCATTAATTAGGACATTTCTTTTTATGCGGTTCGACTTTCCATGCCAAAAGAAGTTAAACTAGAGGCTCTCAAGAGCCTGTATAGCTCACCTGGTCCATGACTGGCATAAACTGCAGCCCAAATTAACCCAATGTTAAATTGTCTCATTTTCTAGAAGTTTCAAAAGAGAAAATCTTGGTCGTATTTTCCCCATAGGGTCCAATGTTAAACAATGGTATCCGCTGGCGGCCATCTTTGATGAGATGCAGACTTGTCAGACATAATTTTTTAAGAAGACCATTAAAGGCCTATTGTGACCAAGTTGTGATTCCAACTGACCAAGTAGTTTCAGAGAAGAATGTCTTTGAATGTGTTTTTCCTGTAGGGTTCACTGTTAAACTATGTCTTTCGCTGGCGGCCATCTTGGAATACATGCCGACTTACCAAAAACATTTTTCAATAGGTACCGACCATTGACAGTTGTCACCAAGTATGGTTCCAATGGGCAAGTAGATTCAGCAGTTTCCAAAGTAATTTTAAGCCCCACTATCCATTACAACCCATTTCAGACCATCATTCAAAAAAAAAATTGGGCAGGGGTTCCCCTTTTAATTCAGATAATACAATTACTGAAATCAAAACATTCCAAGTCCCCCTTTCCATAAAAAAATTTTGGCAGGGGTTCCCCTTTATTACCTAGTTTAAACATATTTCTTATATTGTGAAGAAACACATCGCTACATCAATGTCTATTTGGAAAACAAATTTCATTGAAATTGGACAATGTTGTATTTTCCCGCCTTTTTTTGGTGGCCATTTTGAAAATGGCATTCAACAAACAATTTTTAACATCAGTTTTTGAAGTTGCAACATCAATATCTATTTGGAAACCACATTTCATTGAAATCGGACAATGTTGAATTTTCCCGCCTTTTTGGGCAGCCATTTTGAAAATGGCATTCAACGAACAATTTATAACATCAGTTTTGAAGTTGCGATATCAATACCTATTTGGAAACCACATTTCATTGAAATCAGACAACGTTGAATTTTCCCGCCTTTCTTGGCAGCTATTTTAAAAAAGGAAGTCAACAATATACAGTTATTGACTGGGTCCGAAAACAACAGCTGTTTTGTTTGACCCGAGGACTGAACTGTTGCACGAAGCCGAAGGCTGAGTGCAACAGTTTAGTCAGAGGGTCAAACAAAACAGCTGTTGTTTGAGGACACAGTCTATAACTGTTTTGTTATACCTTATCATGTTCAATGAATACGCTCCATTTCATCTGAATACAATTCACGTCGCCAATTTGGTTATGCAGACGACAGGAGATCATGTGATGTGGGCGTAATATTTTTGAACCAATCAAAATAAGGCAGGTGGTCAACAGATCGGTGTCGGTCAACAGACTGAAAACTGTTGACTGGTCAACAGATCGCTTTTTGGTTTGAGAAATAAAACAGACAAATTGTCGATATTTTTCCCCAATGCATTTATATAAGGAAAATATTATAAGGTATAACAAACAATTTTCAACACTGGTTTTGAAGTCGTAACATCAATATCTATTTGGAAAAAAAATTTATTGAAATCGAACAATGTTGAATTTCCCCGCCTTTTTTTGGCGGCCATTTTGAAAATGGCAGTCAACATACGATTTCCAACACCACTTTTAAAGTCCCCACAGCATGGCAAACATTTTATCAATTTACACTTAACCTTCATCTTCTATAGTTTTGGAAATAAAAGACCATAATATGAAAATATTGAAAATTCAGTGAAAAAAGGGCAATAACTCCTACAAGGGTTTTTGGATTGTCTCCAAAATTTCAGGGTGGGTAAATCTTGATATGCTGAACATTTTTGCAATTTAAAGTTGACCTCTGTCTTCTATAGTTTCTTTGATAAAAAATACAAAACATTAAAATTTTGAAAAATTTCCGAAAAAAGGGCAATAACTCCAAAACTGGTAATCAGATTTTCTTCAAAATTGCAGGGCTGGTAGATCTTACAATGCTGATCACTTTTATCTCTGTCAGATTTTTTATATCTTTAACGGTTTTAAAGTTATTTGCCAAAAACTGCAATTTACCCCTATGTGCTATATATAGTAATGGCAGCCATGTTGTTTGGTCCTCGGACTAATCGAACACAATTTTTAATCTACATACCCTGGTAATGATTCAGGCGGACGACGGACGGACGGACGCCGACGGACGCCGACGGACGCCAAGTAATGGCAATAGCTCACATGGCCTTTTAGGCCAGGTAAGCTAAAAAGGTCTTTTGTATATCTTCAAAAATGAAATCTGGAGGGTTTGGTAAAACAGTAAACAACCGAATTAAGATTGGTAATGCCAGAGATTTGATAACCGTGACTTTTCCCATAAATGTTAACTCTCGATATATCCAATCGTTTACTGAACAGTTTCTTAACAGACAGAATTTTGTCATGAAAATTTTGTAAAGTTTTATCCTGCTTTGTCAAATCATAGTTAATTCCCAAAAGGTTAAATTTCCCAGTGTGATTCCAAAATAGATTTTTTTTCTGGAAACAAAACATCAGTACTTCCAAATCTTGAGCCTTTCCATATCGCTTGGGTCTTATCTAGGTTTAGACCAGCACATTGAGAAAATAGAGAGTTTGCTTTAATGTTAAAGGCCCTTTTTCAGTTCAGTGTTAAACCTATGGAAATTTTATGAAAATTCCCCAGCCTGAACGGCTTGTTGGTTCTTCACCAATCTTTGTTTGCAGATAGCTGTTTCATTTACGCATACAAAGCTACCATTCGTTGCAAGTATTATCAACAAATAAAAAAGTTATTTATGATAATAAATATACAAAAAAAACAGCAAATCATTCGAACAGACCGCATTTTTGTCCCAGCAAACGTCCAACTACCACAATATTTTCAAGATTTTTACTGAAAAATCATCAAATTTGTAGATACTAGCATAAAATATTGGTAGCTTTGCATGGGCAATAACCTGAAAATTTGCAGATAATTTTTTTGGAATAAACCAACAAGCCGTGAAGGCAGGGGATTTTACACAAAATTCACTTAGGTTTAACATTGAACTGAAAAGGGGACCTTTAACCTTAATGAATCAGGATTATCATCTCGAATCATAGGCATATTGACTCAGTAAGAAATCAGAGTCATTAATTTTGATCCCATCAATACGAGGATCATTTTTAAGAGAACAACTTAAAGTTCCAAAACCAAAATAAATAAATAGATAAATAAGGACCCCTCTGACGCACACTTCTTTCCAAATTGAAGAATTATGAGCAATGACCATTATTCAATATACAACTCATGATTTTAGTATAAAAACTTTTATTCCACTTACAAAGATTTTTGCCAAACCCATAAAACTGTAATGTACTTTGTATAAATGTATTCTATAGAATCAAATGCTTTTTTCAAAATCTAAAAGAAGTAATAATCCAGGAATGTCTTCATCTTCTGTAGTCTCTAAAATGTCTAGAATCACCAATATAATGATCCTTCAGAAATTTCTTTTGAGTGCCACTAATCATTGTCTGCAAAACGGGTTTAATTATATTAGCAATGGCTGCATATTCAAGTATATACTACGCCATGGAATCTTTTTCATAGTTTCGAAATGATCACAACAATTTTACTTTGATCATGACTAAAAATGGTTTGAACTTGAATCTTGAACTAGCCTATTGTATAAACGTTACACATAATCCTCATATGCGACATTTCTTTACCCGATATCCTCCAAAATCCACAAATCTTTCCCTTGACCCCGTAAAATACTGACTAAAATAAGATTTTTCTTGAATTTGCTAAGTTTAATGGTCTTATAGAACCTCTTGTGCATCTCATTTCCATATTCTGACGATTGTGTTAGTCTTTAAATGTTTTTTTTTCTTGAATATAAAACCTGTTAACATGATGATTGAAATGGCCAAACTATACCTATAAAACAGACCTTTCAATATTTTCGTTTTCACCTAAGTTTTGTCCTTTTGACTCATCTTATCAATGAGTAATATAGATTCATAAAATGTGGGTATAAAATGAAAGTACACCACAAATATAAATTGAGCGATGCATTAGTTGTCTTATACTTAGTCCTTCGAAGAGGACCTATAGCGGTCGGTGCTAGAAAACTACCATAAGTAACCAGGCGCGCATCTACTCATCTTATCAATGAGGCTCGAAAAGTTTTGGGGTATTTCTTTAAAAAAAAAACCATCAGGATATTCATTAAAAATACATGATTATCCAGAAAAAGGGGGTTCCAACTCCCGGACCCCCCCTCTGGATCCGCCAATGGTAAACAATAGTAACTATTAAAAAAATGAGTGTTCAATGTGACTCGAACCATCGAAAAATGTACCCCTATGTCCAAACTCACAGTCTCACATTAATTGTAAAGACCACGAATTAGGCTTTCATTTGATACTATAGTTTTGTATATGTCATCCATCTATAGAAAAATTAAGGGACTAAAAAGTTGAAACTAGTGAAAACTTTAAGGTGATTCGGGTGTCTAAAACTGCTCATCCCGGGCGGCAACTTTATTGCGCATGTGATAAAATTTGGAATTTGCCATTGAAAGGTTTTAGAATTATTTTGAATAGTCCATTGATAATCGATAGTCAAACAAGCAACGTGATTTATGCTGTGAGTATGTAAAGTATCATAGTTCACTTTTTAAAAACGGAAAAAAAACTCGAATTTTATAAAGGGAGATAATTCTTAAGAAATAATAAAGGGAAAAATTTTTCACAATTTTTTCAAAAATATGATCGGTGACTCCAATTTTTATTTTATATTTCAAGCCATTTCTCTAACACTTTATACTACATTTCCACCAAAATCTATCGTTTTATTCATATAAAAAATTGTGAAATAGTATTTCCTCCCTACATATTAACTAAAAGTTCAGTCAACTCTTGCTATTTCGGAGGCTTCTCTCGGAAAACCTTTTCGGTGATCTATAGATTTTTACTAGAACAATTTGAAGTGCATTTCATAAACTTTCAACAGAGACACGTAATTATGTGTCTCTGCTTTCAATAACAGAAAACTAAGAAAAATCTATCGTTTTGTTTTTTGTACGCCAAACCAACTTAAAGTCAGTCCCATCAGTATTAATCCCTGGTCCCATACTGTCTTTGTGCGTAGGTTAGGTTGATGACATATTTAAATTTGAAGAAGGGACATAGAATGACTGAAAAAAGGTTCTAGATAGGAAGTAGGGGGTGCGGAGATGATTTTAGCTTACAAAAAACCCGGATTTATTCGTAGGTAATCCGTGACTGTACTTAATTTACAATAGAAACCATTCGGAACTATCAGAAAAAATCCGAATGGAAAGAAATGGATAATTTTCAGATTCTTCCAGATGACATTATTTTGTTAATTTTTTCACAGTTGAACTCAGGAACTCTTTGTATTTTAAGCTGCGTAAACAGCAGATTTCGTAGGCTTGTCCAAGATCGAAGTCTTGTTAAGTAAGGACTAGAACTATAGAAAAGTAGCAGATGTCTTATGATGCTTGCTCAACAATAACTTTTAAACATGCTAAGTCTAAGTTAACTACGTCTGTACTTCTTTGCTTATTGAATGGAGTCAGTAAACTGAATGATGACATAGGATTGCGAAAAATAAATTTCAGAAATGTTGACCAGCAATGCATGTAGAAATTTAAGGCAAGAGTTCCTTTGGCACCCCACACAATGAATTTATTTTTATTCCGTCAACCAAAGGGGTACCATATGGAACTCTTTCCCAGAAGACTTGAAATTAAAGTGCAGACTTCACACAATTACCGTAGTCCTCGTATTAAGCGCCCCCACCCTTAATTTCATTTGAAATCCTTAACCCCCCCCCCTTAATTCATTTGAAATCCATAAGTGCCCCTTAGAATTCAAACTAGGAATCATAATTTCTGTATTTATTTCATATGTTTTCCGTCATTTATTTTGTTTTTCGTTAATTGTGCATGCATAGGTGTGACAAGACAGCCTACCTGCGTTGTAGGTAGTAGATACTGTACAGCTCACACGGATGAACTCAAAGTCCTTGTTTTTGGGTGGATTTTCGCGACGTGGACTGATTAGCTGTTTCCGTGTAGCAGGGTGGAGATCCACGTGGATGTCCAACATAATTTACGTGACCCAACGTGGACAAATTTTTGAAAACGGAATCCTCGTGGAACCATCGCGGCCACGCAGAGAAATTAATTTTTACATGTACATATGTTTGATTTTGTCGCAAACATGCAAAGCGAGGAATATTTACATGTTTCTTCAATCGTATCCTGGGACTATAAACATTTCATTATTTGTCCCAATCGTATCATAGTTCATGAACATAATCCAAATAAATAAATAAAACATTCAACATTCCTAGATGTGTATTTTTTATCAAAAGCATGCTTCAATTGTTGATCGAGCGTCTCTACCTAATGTGTATTCATATTACCTGCGATATAGATTTTTTTCATTGGTCGGTTTTTAGTTCTATTTTTAGAAAATTACCTATGCGTATCTATTATGTATATAATCTAATGGCTTCCGAAAGCACTCCTGCTTTATATGCTATATCCAGGCTTTATTTTAAATTTTAAGCTATTTATGATAAAGATTTGATAGAAAACTATTTTTGACAGAATATTTTGCTAAAAGTTTTATAGCTGAGACCTGACAAGTGAATTACGCAACTAGGGGTATAAGACACTGAGGGATTCTTGCTGTTGACATTGAATATTTTATTTTCACCTTTTTATTTTATTTTCCATCCATGCAAATTTCGGCTTGAAAATATTTGAAAGAACATTAATTTGACAAGAAATACATGGCTTTTTTCATGACAACGAGACAAGCAAAGTATTTGAGGCTTGCAATTATCGTAATTCTAAAATAACTATGACGATCGCATGGGAAAACTTGTTGCAAAGAAAATTCTGTTTTAACTTCAAATTGCCAAATTTTCTGATTATAATAATTTGGGGGAAAATATCATTTGTTGACACTAAGCTCATTCCTTTCTAGTTATGATTTCTAAATGTTGACCCGCGATGATTCCGCATTCAACACGATGTCACGAGGGGTCCACACAGGTAATTATTTTGTCCACGTTCTCAATTTAGTTGTCCACGTTCAAGATCGTGGTGGAATTCCACGTTTGGCAAAATTTGTCCGTGATGACAACAAGGATTTTGCGTTTTCCATGTGAGCTGTACAGTATATAGCCAGTAAAAATCGACTGAGCTAACGGAATATTTCTTTAGCTCATTCAGTTGGGTGGCTGGCTGAAGTGCTAGGGGTCCCGGGTTCGCTCCCTGGAATTGACATTAGTCAATATTGTAAGGAGATTCATGCTCTCCGGTTACATTTGGCGCCCATGCCGCTAAAAACCCACAGTGATTAGATGGAGCTTGCCAGGGTTTGTGTGTTGATAGTCATGCATAGCTGGTATGATGATCGACTCTCGAGGATGTTGGAAGTGTGACAGGACAGTCTACCTGGGTTGTAGTACATGTAGGTAGTAGATATATAGCCAGTAAAAATGGACTGAGCTAACAGAATATTTCTTAAGCTCATTCGGTTGAGTGGTTGGCCGAAGTGCTAGAGGTCTCGGGTTCGTTCCACGGTGGTGACACATTGCAATTTTGCAAGGAGATTCATGCTCTCCTTTTAATAGGCATCCAAATTTCCGGTTGTAAACAACTGAGTTATCATGTTATTGGTTTCATTTTGGTACAAACAACTGATCCGTCTAAATTTTTACTTCTGTTTGTCAAAGATTTTGATAGTACAAGCATTTTTACAATGATCACATCGTGTACTTATGAAAGATCAAAGAATTTCATTACAAGAGCTTAGTTTTGAAGCCCTTTTTTTTTGTCCTACTCAATAAGCGCCCCCTTTTCAAATTTTCTAAGTGCCCAGGCCGCTTAATACAAGGAATACCTACACCAATTAATTTTTATCCACACCTTTTGTTATGATGTTCCTGATCCCAATGTTCTATCTCTACTGCAGTACTTAAGCTTACAGATGCAATTATTTTAGCTGACATGGCTGCAGGGTGAGCTTTTGCCATCACTTGGCGTCCATCGTAAAGTTTTCATTCAAAGATCTTCTCTGAAATCACGGAGCCGATTGGAGCGAAACTTAGTACTTTGGTGGCCCTCCTCAAAGTTTGTGATTTTTATGTTCACACCTCACCCAAGATGGCCACCAGCACTGAACATAGTTTAACATAGGACCCTAGGAGAAATGCATTCAGAGATCTTTTCCTCTGAAACCACTGGGCCAGTTGGAACGAAAGTTGGTCACAGTAGTCCTTTGTTGGTCCCTTTCTAAGTTTGTGATTTTTGTCTCGCCTGCGACGAAAGTCGCGAAAACAAGACATAGCGATCATAGATTCCGTCATCGTCGGCGTCATTAACATTTGGTTAACCCAAATGTTAAACTTTTTTTGAACTTTAGTAACTTTGTCAAATCAAATTCAATATCAATGAAATTTGGAAGCAATATTTAGTACGACTTCATCATTGAATCCCAAGTAGATTTTTGAAAAAAAATAATTCCACTTTTTCCGTATTTTGCCATTTGTTGGACTTATTTTTTCAATAATTTTTTTTTGTTTCCACTATATCTCTACACCTACATGCCATAGAGGGATGATGATTGGTATGTGGTTACGTCTTAAGCAGTAACCAACATCCATACCAGAATTATGTCACCTTGACCTATATTTTTCGCATCAATGAATTTGACTAAAATTTCACTTTGGCCCATAATATCAACAAATTTTAAACAAATAAGAACTTAGGAAATTTAATTTTGAAATAGAATTGTTGCATGTAGTCTATAGATAAGCAATAAACTTGCAGGATTTTAGCCCGTTTCTAACTTTGGTAAATTTCCTGAAAATGTCCAAGACTAAACATTTTTGAAACTTTTGCTTACAATCAAATACATGTATTTTAGTATTTTTTCATACCAGACATCATTCTGAAACTTAAGAATAAAAACTATGGTTCCAATTTCGGTAAATTTAATGCAACTCTCACAGACAATCAGATTTTGGGAATTCTTGTCAGCAACCATACTTTTTTGCTTGAATTTGAGTGAAAACAAAAATTTTCAATGCTTAGATTTCAAAAATGTTTATTCCAATTTTGAAATTTTATTCCAGTTATGGTAAATTTCCTAATATTCTCAAACTGAGTCAAAGACAAGTAATTTTTGTAAATTCTTGTTAACAACCACGCTTTTTGGATGAATTTTTTTCAAAACTAATATTGCTAATGGTTAGATTTAAAACAATTTTGGTTCCAATTTTGGTAAATTTTCTGATACTTTTAAAGACCAGTTTTTTTTTTTAAAACTTTTAGTAACCGCATCAAATTTTAATGAAAGTGTAGTGAGCAGGCGAGACACCAGGTTCCGCGGAGCCTTTATGAATTATTATTTTTATACCTTATTCAAGATCCCTGGTAATAGGGAACATAGTTTAACATAGGGACCCTATGGATAATGCATTCAAAGAAATTCTTTTTTGAAACAAATGAGTCCATCAGAATTCAAAGTTTGGGATGTTTATGTTTGTACCTCATCCAAGATGACTGCCACCAGAGAACATAGTCTAACATGGGACCCTATTGGAAATGCATTTAAAGATCTTATCCACGGACCCAATTACAACCAAACTTTGTTTCAATGAATAGTTCATTCATGGTTCTCTTCAAAGTTTATAATTTTTATCCTAGTACCTCATCCAAGATGGCTGCCAGCAGGAAGCATAGTTAAACATAAAACCCTATGATAGATGCATACAAAGATTCTGTCCTCTGAAACCATTGAACTAATTGGAACCAAACATGGTCACAATAGTCCTTGGGTTTTCCCCTTCAAAGTTTTTGATTTTTATGTTGGTACCTCATCCAAGATGACTGTCAGTGGGAAACATAGTTGACAATATGACCCTATTCGAAATGCGTTTAAAGATCTTCTCCTCTGAAACTGCTTGATCAATATCTGTCAAGTTTAAACATGATATTCCTTTTACCGTATGACCCTCTTCAAAGTTAGCTTTTCAAAAGTACAAATAGACTTACCTGTGACCAATAAGTAAGAATTTCAACAAACTGAACATAATGTAAAAAAAGCTAAGACTATTAACTTAACGAAGGTATCAACAGAGTAATGTCCCTTGATTAACAAAATGGTAACTCGTACAGGTTATTGCTTGATAA
>MJUU01013572.1:3686-15154 GCA_002080025.1 Modiolus philippinarum | reverse complement strand
GATTGTTAATTTGATCAAATACATATGGGTATAGTTTGCAATTTTCTCTTAAATAATTACATTCTTTCTACTTTGTATGGAAATCTCTGTATTTGATTGGTTACGAGTACTTCTGATCATTTTCGTCACTGTGTTTTATCAGTCAGTAAAACTACACCAACATGCAACTCCTTGACAACAACGGTGGAGTAATCTCGACAAGAAAATGGTGCATCATCCATTGCATGAACACTTGCATTCCATTTACGGAAAGTAATTATAAGTATTGAATGCAATATTTTGTAGTTTTATTGTCGTGTAAAAGCGTGGACTATAGCACATTTTTCACATGATGTGCTTCATTCAAAATAAGTTACTGTCTATACTTTTACACTCCAATAAGACTACAAAATATTGCATTCAGTTCTTAAATAATAACTATTTAATCAAATGGATTCATACAAAAATAAATGCAATAGGAATATAGATTTGACAACCAAAAAAAAAAAAACAAAAGTTGAAAATTCAAATTCGATGTGTTCATGTCTGTTGTATTTTAGGCCAGTACCTCTGCAGGTCATAGTTCCAAAGAGATTTCAGGAAGTTCTGGATTAGCTTTAATTGTAAAGAACTGTCCTCAAGTGACAAAGTTTGAACTGATTAATGGTGGTCTGAAACAAACTGTAATTCAGTATGGGAAATCCAAACCAGCACCTAGTGAATATAAACCTTGGTATGTATAAAGTCATTAGGTTTTAATTGTTAAGAACTGTCCTCAAGTGACAAAGTTTGGCCTGATAAATGGTGGCCATTTAAAAGTTTTAATTCTATAATTGTTGTTGTTGTTGTTAATCAAACATTTTAGTGATATGATAAAAGGGGTATGAAGTTATGATATTTGTTGAATTTTATTTATTTTGGTACTAAAAACTGGTAACAAAAATTCAATCAGAGGTTTGTATTTTGTGGTTGAACCACTTATCTATAAGCAAATCCAGAAAGTTGAAAAAAGTTTATTGTGCAAATAAATATTATACTATTCAAGAAAAAAAAATACATAGGGATGTCTTTGAAGGCATATTTAGCTCACCTCATTAAGTGATGGGCTTATTAGTAACCCATTTTTTCAGGATTGACTTTCATATCTATTTAGGAATAATAATTAAAAAGTCCATCATATTGGTATGCATGATAGAAATATGGATGATAGTTGAAATGCATGCTTAGGATTTTGTCTTTGACCTACATTTTACACATGAACTACTTGATTGGGAAAAATGGTTTAAGTCAATTCCCATTAACTGACTACTTGTCCTGCGCCAACCATATTTGTACAGCTACAGAAATTAGGAATTCAAAATTCAAAATTAATAGACAGAACTGGAAAAAACAAGTGCAAAGATGCACAATAACTTTCATAATTTACATTGACCTACATTTTCTGCATGATTGACTTGCATTAAAGTTTATGTCAGAGTTTATATCTAAATTACTGTACATGGAATGTTCATCTAAACTTGCATGTATGTGCATTGTTTATTGTTATGTTAGGTCATCATCAAGACAAAATTATGTTAGGTCACTCTGACCCATATTTTACACATGGTCCTCTTACATGTAGATTTTTGTCTGATTTCATATCTCAGTTAATGGATATTTTACCTTGTTCATGCATTCCCCTTCTTAATTGTAGTTCAGAACCTGGGAGAGATTGGGTTGTTGTGGCCATCTCCCGTAATGAGGAGAACCTTGTAATCGTTGATTACTTATGTTTTCTACAACCCTTAGCAAAAGTGTTCTATACTCTCTTAATGTTGTATCTTGGTCTATAAATCTAGACTGAATGTGCAGATTTACACAACAGCTTCACATTGGACACCTCTTAATTCAATATCAATGAAGTCTGAATCAAGAAGGGTTCTCAGCGATATTTGAAGTTTACCAGGCATTTGATGATATATGATACAGTAAATGGGAGATAACTACTTGTTTGTGAAGTTGCTTCTGAGGGATTGAAGAATTCATTACTGAAAATTCCAATTTATTAGGTCTTTTCACAACACAACACCCTGGCTATTGCAGCTGTAAAAAATGGAGAATGCTATTCATGCAAGATTTGTAATTTTTTTAATTTGAACACATATAGGAATAATTTTGAGAAATGCTCTGATCCAGTGTAAATGCCATGACAACATCATGTTTACCATACCATCTTGGAAATTGTGTCAGGTCGGACATTGATTTTACCTATGAATCCATTGGCATTATTAGGGTTGTGTAATTATTTCTTCAGGGTCAACTGGTGGTAACTATACAAAATATGAGATTTTGGAAATTTGTGGAAACGTAAATTGGTGTTTGAAAATATTTCTAGTAATATATTGTATTGAATCATTCATGACAACAGATACACTATTGTGTTTATCAGGGTGGATATTTTACTGTATAATATTGTGTATTTCAGTTCTGAATCATTTATGACAGCAGATACATTATTGTGTATATCAGGTTGGAAACATCTACGATTCTTACAGTTGGCCGGGATACATAGTAAGTAATTTATATCTTACAAGTAATTTTTCACCTTTTTGATGTGATTGAAAATTAAACTATTAAAAAATTAATTACTTCAAAAAACTTTAACTCTATAAACTAACACTTGTAAAAGTATGTTCTCTGCTGGTCGACGCAATCTGAGATATAAAGAATAATGGTAGTTTTGCAGGTCGAGACAGAAAATATCACCGTATCATGACGAGTCCGTTAGGACAAGCTGTGATACTAGTGATATTTTCTGTCAAGACCTTCAAAACTACCATTATTGTTTTTATCGGCAATGTCATAAGCATTATGACCTCATATTGATGGGTCATTACCTGATGTTTTCTTGTATCAGGTCATTACGGAGATACTGACAATATCAGTCAGTAAGATCATTGAGAAATATGTACATATTGATAAAAAAAATTTATGGACAAAGTGAAAGGATGGATATTCAGCGTTAAATGTCAAGTCAAAAGTCTACACATGACACTATTACAATATCATGAAGTGAAACATGAGGGTATGTGTCCTGCTTTAAAACAAATCGATGCACAAAGCTTACTTGGCAAACTAACCAGTGGTCCTTTGTACAACATGTAACTCCTCTCATACATATGATTTTCAATGTTTGATGATATGGCTAATTATGTATAAAACTTCTAATTTTAATGACATTTTTTAGGTGCAATATCTGGTGTTAGTCTGGTTGTCATAGCAAAGGAATGTAAACATCTACAGCAGCTCCACCTAGCATATCTAGGGTTAACTGCCCATTGTATGTACATCAATCAGTTATGTCAAGCTTTCCCATACATGGAAGCATTAAATGACTTCAGGTTAGTGTTCTAAAATATGTAAATAAGCTAAAATTCAAGTTAGTGCTCACACAAATGTTAGATTAGGTTAGTTTACACACAAAGTTCTTTATTAGATTACTGTTTCATGTGCACTGAATTGTAGATAGGATTTTTCCAGAAAATTGTTAACAGCATACTTGCAAACTTACCCTCTTTTGGCTGGTGTGATCTGCAAGATGAATCCTTCACCTGCAGGGGATAATTACCCACCATGGTTCACCATTTTCACCTGCCAATGACCCGCCACAAAACAAGAAACACATTTTTATACGACCACAAATTTTTTTTAATATTTTCCTTAAATAGTTAAGACAAAGTAAAACTTTAACAAAACAGAAAACACCAAATGGTCCAAAAACAGTTAACAACTGATTTAATTCACCAAAAACATTTAAAAACCATTTGAAAATGCTCGAAGTACAATAACAGAAAAGGTTTTTAGCAACTCCTCTCATTTATGGTAATCAACGGAACTTATGCAAAGAATTCTTGAAAAGTTTTTTCTTGGCTTTACACATAATGACCTGCCGCCACATTCCTAAATATTGTAAATTTGTTCAAAATTTGTGAAACAGCTGAAAGTTCACAAAATTGTAAATAAGAATAGATAGTTCACAAAGTTTGATTTGTTGTACATTTTCTATTTATATCTTTCTGTGCTGTCTCAGACTAATTGTGTTGCCTACAATCATGCAGTGGCAACATACAGGGATAACTATCTGTCGTCTTGCGTTTTTGACATTAAAAAAAATTGTGTCACATTTTTCTCAGGAACTATGTATCGGAGCCTTCTGAAACTTGGCATGGAGTATCAGTATGGGACCTATACTGTGTAACATAGTTTTGGATCTATCGCATGGCCACTTCCTGTTTGACAGAACTTAGAATTTTTTTTGCGTTATTACTTAGGGAAGACTTACTACTAAGTTTGATTACTTATTAAGGCATGATATATCATCATAGTAACTGTTAGCATTAGGAAAACTTGTTTCCTGTACAGTATCTTCAAGTAGACAATTTGTTTTAGTTAAGCAATGTATTTCTAATATATTCGACTATCATTATCTTTAGTTACATTTAATTATTCATTTCAGGTTGGAGCATTCATATTTGTCAATAGACAAGACATTCTGTACATCTCTAGCTCAATGTAAAAGTCTGGAGAGATTGTGTGTTGTTTCAAAAAATGGAAGTATAGACAGTTCTTCTGTAGAGTATCTAATGGAAAAGGTAAAAACTTGTAACATTGTTGTAATCTTGAAAAAAAAAATCACACAATCCTATTTTTATTCATCAGGGCTCACCACACTTCAGAAGAACAGGGAGACTTGAAGTCTCCCTAAGGGCACAGATAGGGAGACTCCAGGGCATGACAAGGAGACTTTTTAACGCACATCCGCATGATTTTCCCAATTTTTTTTTACTTTTCTCGGGTGCAAATCAAATTTTAACAATCAAAAATAAATAAGTCTTAACCATTATAAATAATATATTTGTCTTATGATATTGGTTTAATTAAATTTTATAATTTATAAATTGTTTTAACATTTATCCCTTTTAAAAATTACCTAAAATGAGCACATTTTTGATGTGCTTTTACATTTCAGGTTACATTTATATGAATGAAACTTTGATAAAGTGAAATTAGTCAAATCATATATATTAATCCATACATGCTGAATGCCCAATGATGTACATACTGCATTTTTTTTACCTGCTTCAGTAAATAGGTAGCTCTTTGTTTTTCTTATATAAATAGCTCACTTCCTGTTAGATTTCAGGTTGGGAACGTAAATATTGTAGGTAGTTTCCATTGAATTTTTCAATAAATTAGTAGTAAAAGGTCAGTTTGCCTTGTTTTCACTGTCATGAGTGGATATGTACAAAGTTTAGCCCTACAATGAACAGGAATGATCTTCAGAAATCTTGCCATTTTACTTCCTGTTACCGGAAATAGACAGAAATAGAAATCACATACCAAAAAGCACAGAGACTTATGATATTGACAGGGCGACTAAAAGTTGCTTTTTAGAACACCTTTAGGCGACTTGAGGCCCAACAGGGCCACATTATCGCCCTAATCGCCCAGTTTGGTGAGCCCTGATTCATAATTAAGATATGGACCTTCAATACAAATGGTAACAAAGCTTAATTTTCTTGTTATTTGGTTAATGAAATTGCACACCAATTGCATATAGATCTCTTAATGTTAAGGTGGTTCGGGGGATTAAGCAAAATCCATACGAATTTATCAATAGTTTGCACAATTAAACTTCAAAAATTGAACTTCCAAAAAATAAAATAAAAAATGGGGGTCATGGGCCATATAAGCTCACAATCTTTCACCGAAAATGAAGAATTTTTAGTTGAAATGTTATGGAAAATTATTTATATTAAAAATTATTCAAGTTAAATCCATGAGAATTTCGATTAATTTTATATATTGCTAGCTCGTGCATCAAATTTTCTAAAAACAAAAAGAAAAATGGGGGTTATGGACCTTATTATGTAATTATTTCACAAAATCAAAATTTTCATACTGAATTTTTTTGAAATTACCTCCCTTGTTTAAATTTTCATTTCAAAGAATTTTACAGGATAAATACAATTCTGAATTTTTTGTCTAAAATGAATGATAGACTAAGAGAAATAGGCCAATTGTTTGTGTTTTAAGCAAAATTTTTCAAAGATTTGTCCAAATTTTGAAATACTTGTATATTTCTTTAATAAAAAATACCTTTCAAAGCATGAAACTTGAAAACAAAATTGCAGAATACTACCAAACCAGTGTAATTTTTATACCCCAGCCTTAAAAGGTCTGGGGCATATAGGATTTCTCTTGTCCCTCTGTCCGTCCATCTTTCCGTCCACCCGTCTCTCTTTCTGTCCGTCACACTTTGGTTTCTGGATGAAAACTTGAGTTTGCTTTGATGGAATGTTCTAGTATTTTGGAACAATTATTCTATTTATGATTCCCCTTGTCGGTCCATTTGTCCGTCTGTCTTTCCATCCGTCTGTCTTTCCATCTATCCGTCACACTTTGGTTTCTGGATAATTTGAATTTGCTTTGATGGAGTGTTTTAGTATTTTGGGACAATGTTTCTATTCACAATATACACAGACATGATTATCTTACTATTTAAATAGGAATTCCTATTTTTTTATACAGAAAATAAATTCAAAGGTTGCCCAGTTTGTAGAACCAGCAAGAAAATGATGTTTTCACAGGGCTAACCCCCTCTTTCCTATTTTTTAGGAAGTATCTCCTATTTTTGCATATTTGTACAAAATCATGTCTGTATACAGGTCTAAGATCTGGTTTTTCGTTCCAGTGTTATTGCCCTTGATTTAGGCAAAATCTGTATGTAAATTTTATTGTTTCTTGATGATAAATTCAGTTTGATTCAAGGGCAAGTTTTGATATTTTAGGACAATGTTTCTGTTCATAAAATAAAGATCAAGTGGGATTTTGACCATGATTGGAATTTGCATTCAAAAGTTATTTCCCTTGATTTAGGCAAAATTTGTCAATTTTATGGTCTCTGTATGATAATATCAGTTTGCTTTGAGGGAAAGTTTAAATATTTTAGGACAATGTTACTTATTATAAAATACAAGTTTCCCTGTGATTGTGTATTGCATTCTAGAGTTATACTGATCTATAATAACTGAAAATCTGTAAATTTTATGGTTTCTGGATGACAACTTCAGTTTGCTGTGAAAAAAAGTTTTAATATTTTGGGATGTTGTAAAATATAGGTCAAGTTTGATTTTCATCATGATCAGACTGGGGGGTCAGAGTTATTGCCCTTGAATTAACTTGTTGCTTTGAAATTAAGTTTAAATATTTTGTGAATTTATCGGAAATTTATATGAGTTTCCTTTGATCTCACTAAGCAAATATTTTTCATTATTTGCTACTGCCTGAATATGAAAAAATATTGGCAAAAAGTATCTTAGGCCATGCCTACTTTGTCAATCAGAATCAATGAAACAAAGAAATATACAACTACCGGATTGTACAAATTCTTCTACTAATCAATAGTCAATTTCACGATTTGTTGAAAATCAACATTCATTTCCAAAATTTGTTCTATTAAATGATTTAGTAAATTACCGATAAAAAGAATAATAGAGGTTTTGTTTTTGATACAAGAAATATTGGCTCCAATAATTGATTCACAAGGGGCTCTTCCATTATTGTGTGCCAATATTTCTTGTTTCAAAAACAAAACTTCCATCATTCTATATACATGTATATATCCCCAAAATCCAAATATTGTTTAATTTCTCAAAGTGATTGGTTATTCAGATAACACAGTTATTGCTGGGCCCTTTAATAATGTAAAATCTATTAATTTCTTAGCTTTTGGATGATAAGTTGTGTTCACTTCAGAGAAAAGTTGCATACCACTAGGTACTGGTAAATGTTGATTTATTTTCTGTTAAATTTACTACCGGTAATGAAAAGGGTGGGGACATCTTTTGTGATCATCATCTTTTTGCAGATCATTTTTTTTATGAAGGGAAGTGAGTGGGTATGTGCAATTTCACAATGAAATGATAATAAGAACAATGAAACACAAATTATAAAAAAAGATATGAAAAAACATGAAGTGTAGAATATAAATTGGTGAGAACATGATACTGCTCTCTTCATAACACATAGGAAGGGTTTAGAGACAAATTCCATTATGCAAACATTATTTATATATACTTTATGTTTTTATTGAACAGGTACATTCACTTGTTGTTGTTCAGCTGTTTACAGATGCTACACAATCCTTGTGTAAAAAGTTACAGAAGTCACTTAAAGATAGGTAAGGCATAATAAATTTGTTATTTGATTTTCAAATTACAAGTCTTTTAGTAGTAAAAATACAAAGTTCACTAAAACTGTAGGGTGCATTAAATGTTTGATCTGTAAGCAACAAAGTAATTGTAAATAGTTTGTTTAGAGAAAATTTATGGTTCAATATTAAATTTTTTAAAGGGAACAAATAATTTGCTTCAACTTTTTAAAAAAATATTCATTTCTATTACACACTGAACTGTTCTTATATGAAGGCAAAAAATTATAATTCTTATTGAAAAAAAAGGTTTTGCAAAGAGATGCTGCATTAATTTTTAAGTCTAAGGGAGTGTACACTAGAAAAACAAAATCTCAAACTTTACAGATAAAATCTCTACTATAATAGGAAAGTCTCTAATTTAACAGGAAGGTCTCTAATTTAACAGAAACATCTCTAATTTAAAAGAAACATCCCTAATTTTCAGGAAAACCCCTAATTATTTGAAGTGAAATCACTAATTTTATAGTAAAATTCTCTAATTTAACAGCCTCAATATCTTAACAGCATCAATATCTAATTTAACTGCCTCAGTATCTAATTTAACAGCATCAATATCTAATTTAATTGAGTCAATATCTAATTTAACAGGAAATATCTAATTTTAGAGGTAAAATATATAATTATTAGAGATTTTCCTATAAAATTAGATATTTTATCAGTAAAATTAGAAATTTTGTGTTTCTAGTGACGTAAAAAAAGAAATGTGATGATTTGGCCAATTAGAACTTGTTCACAATAGTTCTTGGGTGGTCTCCTTTAAAAATTGTATGCAGCAGGTCTGTATTCATCCAAAGGGGCACCAGTGGGGAACATAGTTTTAACATTGGACCCTGTGGAGAAGATATTCAAAGATCTTCTTCTCAGAAACTACCAGTTCAATTAAAACCAAACTTAGTCACAATGGTCCTTAGATAGTGCTTTCCAAAAAATGTAACCAGTAGGTCAGTACCTTGTCCAAGATGGCCAGGGAATATATTTTAACATTAGACCCTCTGGAGAAGATGTTCAAAGATCTTCTTCTCAGAAACTACAAGTCAAATAATAACTTAACTTAGACACAATGGTCCTTAGATTGTCTCTGAAAAACTTGCCTGACAGGTCCTTTTTTGTCTCGCCCGCGACAAAAGTCGCAAAAGCGAGACATATGCGTGCAAAGTATGACGACGGCGACGGCGTTAATTTTTACTAAATGCAGGATATTTTGAAAACCTTTGATGTAGGAACCTCATATTTGGTCCAGTGGTAGTACTAATCGAGTGCTACCTGACGGACATAACCTTATGTGACCTTGACCTCAATGCCAGGTTAAGTTTTTCTGCTTAAGTCCATTTCTCAATAACTAGAAGTGGTAGGTTGATAATATTTGGTATGTAGGTTGGTTTTGGGTAGTACATGTCAGTCTTTCAGGTGACTTTTGTCCTTGACCTCAATTTCGCGGTCTAGTGGCCACGTTAAGTTTTTCTGCTAAAGTCCATTTCTTAATAACTAGTAGTGGTAGGTTGATAATATTTGGGATGTAGGTTGGTCTTGGGTAGTACATGTCAGTCTGCAGGTGACTTTTGTCCTTGACCTCAATTTCACAGTCTAGTGAGCATGTTCACTTTTCTGATTAGTTCACTTAGATTTCACATCAATTTAGAGGCCAGCAGGGACGGGCGAGACATCTTTAAGGGTCTTCACTTGTTTAACAACAAGATAACATAATTTATTTCATAAAAGTGCTTGTTACAAACTTATCAAGAGTCCAAGCCTCTCTTGATGTACAGGTTCTCATCCAAGATGTTTTAACATTGGACCATATGAAAAATATATACAAAGATCTCAGAAACTACCAGACATACAAAGATCTTCAACTCACAAACCAGTACAAACCAAACTTAGTCACAATGGTCTTTATATTGTTCCCTACAAAAAAAGGTATCCTGTAGATCAGTACCTCACAATGGTCTTTATATTGTTCCCTACAAAAAAGGTATCCTGCAGATCAGTACCTCACAATGGTCTTTATATTTTCCCTACAAAAAAGGTATCCTGCAGATCAGTACCTCACAATGGTCTTTATATTGTTCACTACAAAAAAGGTATCCTGCAGATCAGTACCTCACAATGGTCTTTATATTGTTCCTACAAAAAAAGGTATCCTGCAGATCAGTACCTCACAATGGTCTTTATATTGTTCCCTACAAAAAAAGGTATCCTGCAGATCAGTACCTCACAATGGTCTTTATATTGTTCCCTACAAAAAAGGTATCCTGCAGATCAGTACCTCACAATGGTCCCCATATTGTTCCCTACAAAAAAGGTATCCTGCAGATCAGAACCTCACAATGGTCTTTATATTGTTCCCTACAAAAAAAGGTATCCTACAGATCAGTACCTCACAATGGTCTTTATATTGTTCCCTACAAAAAAAGGTATCCTACAGATCAGTACCTCACAATGGTCTTTATATTGTTCCCTACAAAAAAGGTATCCTGCAGATCAGTACCTCATAATGGTCTTTATATTGTTCCCTACAAAAAAAGGTATCCTACAGATCAGTACCTCACAACGGTCTTTATATTGTTCCCTACAAAAAAGGTATCCTACAGATCAGTACCTCATAATGGTCTTTATATTGTTCCCTACAAAAAAAGGTATCCTGCAGATCAGTACCTCATAATGGTCTTTGTATTGTTCCCTACAGAAAAGATATCCTGCAGATCAGTACCTCACAATGGTCTTTATATTGTTCCCTACAAAAAAAGGTATTCTGCAGATCAGTACCTCACAATGGTTTTTATATTGTTCCCTACAAAAAAGGTATCCTGCAGATCAGTACCTCACAATGGTCTTTATATTGTTCCCTACAAAAAAGGTATCCTTTCAGATCAGTACCTCATAATGGCCTTTATATTGTTCCCTACAAGATCAGTACCTCATAATGGTCTTTATATTGTTCCCTACAAAAAAGGTATCCTACAGATCAGTACCTCACAATGGTCTTTATATTGTTCCCTACAAAAAAGGTATCCTGCAGATCAGTACCTCATAATGGTCTTTATATTGTTCCCTACAAAAAAGGTATCCTACAGATCAGTACCTCACAATGGTCTTTATATTGTACCCTACAAAAAAGGTATCCTGCAGATCAGTACTTCACAATGGTCTTTATATTGTTCCCTACAAAAAAGGTATCTTGCAGATAAGTACCTCATAATGGTCTTTATATTGTTCCCTACAAAAAAGGTATCCT